>NC_061161.1:2888725-2910150 GCF_022113875.1 Hydra vulgaris
TTAAACAATAGTTTTAATTCAGTTTGTGTTAACGAAGATAAACATAACTTACCAAATATACCGCAGAAGACTGAAATTAGTCTAGAAGTAATAAAAATAGTAAAGTAACTTGGCCATCTATTGATAAAAAATTTAAAAAATTAGATGTTTACAAAGCTATCGGAGTAGATGGGATAAGCCCATATGTTTTAAATAAATGTCATAGTACTCTCTGTGAACCATTACATTTAATATATATAAAATCGTTGACTAAGAAAAAATTACCTGAACTCTGGAAATTAGCAAATATAACACCAATTTTTAAAAAAGGTAATACGAACATTGCATCTAATTACAGGCCAATCTCATTGACTTCTATCCCTTGTAAAGTTTTGGAATCACTCATTAGAGATGAAATTATGGATTATCTAATAAATAACAGCTTATTAAATGAAAATCAGCATGGGTTCAGAAAAAATAAAAGCTGCACAACAAACCTATTGGAAACTCTTGATATCATAACAGATGCACTAGAAAATGGCCACTCAGTTGATATGTTGTATCTAGACTTTGAAAAGGCTTTTGATAAAGTCCCACACTCGCGTTTGATCACTAAACTTCAATCATATGGTATTGTGAGAAATTATCTGGGATGGATAGAGAACTTTTTAACTAACAGAAAACAGAGAGTGGTCCTTGGCGACACTGTCTCAGATTGGCTACCAGTTATTAGTGGTGTACCACAGGGGTCAGTTTTAGGACCACTGCTGTTTTTGATTTTTATTAATGATTTGCCAGATCAAGTCAAAAACCCTATTAAAATTTAGGCTGATGATAGTAAAATAATAAATATTATAAAAAATCCAAATGATTCAATAGCCTTCAAAATGATATAAATAATATAATGGCATGGTCATCTATTTGGCTCACAAAATTTAATTATGAAAAATGCAAAGTTATGCATATTGGGAAAAAAAATCCAAATGCTACATTTATAATGACTGATATTGATTGCAATTACAATTATACATTGTGTAACACAAAAGCTGAACGTGATTTGGGTATAATGGTTCAATCCGATTTAAAATGGCACTCACTAGTTGATTCAGCAACCAGCAAAGCAAACAGAATGTTAGGTACCATAAAGAGAAGCTTTAAATATTTAGATGTAAACATGGTGAAAATGCTCTATACAACATTCATATGTCCACATCTTGAGTTTGCGGCCCAGGCATGGTCTCCATTTTTAAAACAAGACATTAACAAGATTGAGAAAATCCAAAAAAGAGCAACCAAACTAGCACCTACAATTAGGAAATTATCATATGAGGCTAGGTTGAATATTATGCAATTAACTTCACTGGAAGAACGTAAACTACGTGGAGATCTAATTCAACAATATAAAATTCAGCATGGCCACGATAAAATAAATTAGGTTGCTAATGATTGTGGAAATGCATTGGAGGAGGGTCCATGTCTGCGACAGCACAAATTCAAAATGAGGAAGCCTTTCAGCAGAAATACCTTCAGGTATCATTTTTTCCAAAATCGAGTTGAAAATACGTGGAACAGCTTACCATCTGAAATAATAGAAGCTACTTCAATAAATAACTTCAAAAACAAACTAGACAGAGCTGGATTTTGCAGAAACTATTTGTTAAAACACAAACAAAAGACAAAATGAGCTGTTACAGTGCAATATCTTATGTTATTGCACTTCGCAACTGTTTAAAACAGTTGTTACAGTTATACCTTATTATTATTATTTTTTTAACTTAACATTAAATTGTTTTATACTTTTCTTTCTTTTTTTTTTTAATTTATCTAAAGATCTTGTGCCTGTTTCTATGTACAAGTTGTTTGAAATAATTAATAATAAGTAATTTTATATATACAGTTTTTCAGGATCTGCTGCATATTTTATTGGAACACTATTTAACATTAAAGTATGTAAGAATCAGCTAATTGAGTGGATGATTTCAGATAATGCTGATGTTGTCAGCATATTTGTTATAAATCTGAATGGGTTATTATGATTGAACAATGAGGAAACCTTACTAAATGTTTCAACAATTATTAACTCATTGGTAAGTACGTTTTATAATTAATATTTTTATTGATATTGTTCCGTATGAATTATAATAAGCTTTTATCTCCTATATTAATTGTGATAATCTTTTATCTTGCATTATTTCAGAGATAAGGTTTCCCAAAACTCTAGGATTTTTTGGTTCTGGGTACCTGTACTTGGACTCTGCGAGTCTGTAGCTAAATACCCGGAACTGATACCCGGTCTAAGACACGGCGAGTCTCGTGATTTGAATTCCTGGCGTCGTTTTATATGCAGCGGGTTGTTTTGTGAATCCCTAACGTTCCTAGGCAGCTGTATTATGCTTAATAGCATGCTTAGATAGGGCTGCATTTATATTATTATTAGGGAGGCCCACAGTCAAAAAATTTAATAAATTGACCATTGGGTCAAAATTGTCAATTAAAAATTTGTTTGGTAAACCTAATCCAGAAAAAGGCATTATATAATCAAAATATAAATTATATTATTCACTAATGTATTTTAAAACAATTTTCATTGTTTTTTCAATCATTATTGAAAAAGCTCCTTAAGGTATTGGAAGTGTGCACTTAATAGAAAATATTAAATTTAAACATGAGTTGACAATAGGCTAAAGCCTTTTAAACTAACTGTTAAAGATTTTAGCAGAAATGATGCTAATCTTGCAACATTCCAATTAGCAATTAGCTTTATGATAAGAAAGTTAAGATAATTTGATAGAAATGAAGAACAACAAAATACACATTATGAACAGGGACATTCAACTCAAAATAATGAAAATACTAGAGGAAATGCATTAGCATCAACACTAGAGGAAAAACTTAATAAATTATTGTATATTAAACACTTATTAGTATTTAATTTATATTATATATTTTTTTAAAGTACTGTCAAGTCTATTTGGTAGTTTAACATAACTATAATTATTTATTAGTATATTTAAGTTAGGCTTTGAAACAAAAAGTTGTTTTATTTACTGAAAAATTTACCGAATCTATTTTTTTAATTGGAGGGAACACGAAAAATCCAATCATTCTATTGTTAAAGTTGCAAGACAAAAAGACGTATTAGACCCGGACCTGATCCCGAACCCTATAAATATTCATAGGCTGGACTCAAGCTATTTTAATCAACGCTTTGAAACTTTTTCAAGTTGCTACATAAAGTTTGACAAAACAGATAGCTGATATAATAGATAACTAAATTAAATAGTATATCCATTATGGTGCATTGTCTGGTACCTTAATTTGTAAGAAACCCAAACATTTCAAACTGCGGACTCATATTTTTATGTAAATTTAAATTTTAATTTGAGTTTTTTTTGTAGTGTTTTGCAATTTAAAAATGATATATATATATATATAATATATATATATATATATATATTATATATATATATATATATATATATATATATATATATATATATATATATATATAATTTTATATATTATATATATATATATATATATTATATATATATATATATCAATACATTAGAGATGTATGGGAAATGAGTTTTATATCAAAAAATTATTCCAACTTTTTTAGATTAATAATTTTTTGAAAAATTATAAATCTATAAAAAAATTTTGTATAATAAAATTTTCACATAGATTTATAATTTTATCAAAAACTTTATTTGTTTTAAAAAAACTTATTTTGTATTTACAAACTTTTTGCTAAAGTGGTTTTAAGTTTTATGGACTTAAGTTTTAAATGCTTGAATAAAAAAAGAGTTTTTTGCTTCATTCTTTAATTTCATAGTATGTAGATTGTATGTATTATCAGTTCTGCTTTTTTTTTTTTATCAGATTGAAATCTAGTTTAGGATTCTTAATTGTACTGGATTTTTAATTATTCAGGATTTTCAATTGTTCAGGATTCTCAGTTGTTTAGGATTCTCAATTGTTCAGGATTCTCAGTTGTTCAGGATTCTCAGTTGTTCAGGATTCTCAGTTGTTCAGGATTCTCAATTGCTTGAAGATATAATTTTAAAAGTATATTTATCTGCTTTAATTAAAGAATAAAAAACTAGTTTCAAAATCTTTTTTACATTGCAGTAAGAAAAGTTCTTTAACAACCAAAGTATTTTAACATAAAAATGGTTGCTTCAATGATTAGTTGCTTCACTAGATGGTTTTGAGTTTTTCAAACTTGGATATTAATTCACAATAAAATAGCTGACCTTAAATTTATTCATTTATTTTTTTTTTCATCCTTATTTTTTCTTATTCTTTCCTCCACTTTCTGAGTGATTTTTCTTTTTTTTCTGCTCTGTAATCTTTTTGAACATTTCTTTTTTTTTTTTTATTTACCCTGAACTCTCTCTCTAAGTGTTTTTTCTTTTTTCTTTACTCTGTAAGTGATGCAAGTCAGTATAACCAGAGAAATTTGTCAAAAAAAAATTTTCATAACGAAAAAATTTTTCTGATTTATACATAAAAAATAAATTTGATATAATATTTTCTTACACAGATAATATGTATTTTGTTAAAATGTGAAAGTATGCTAACTTTTTAATATAATTTTTATTATATAATTAGTTGATATAAAGAATTCCAATTACCAATTACCAATTGAATTATTTGTCACGAATTCCAATCACCAATAGAATTATTTGTTACGAATTCCAATTACCAATGGAATTTTTTGTTACAAGTTTTAATTACTAATTAAACTATTATATAATAATTTAATTCACGAATCCTAATTACCAATTACCAATTGAATTATTTATCACTAATTCAAGTTATAAAATTCTTTTATATTCCATCGCTTGCACTTCACTTTTGACCTCCAATTTCATTCAATTCACCTCTTTGCTAAATCGCTGTTTCATTTTTTTTTTTTATTATCATTTTCCTTCTTCCTGAGAGTGCACTATTTTTGATGTTGTTTTCTTACCAAATTGAACTCTTATATTTCCTTAGTCAATATTGTTGTTGTTATTAGACATTATTGTTGTTAATGTTGTTGTTTTTAGTCAATATTGTTGTTATTGTACTGACCTTTCTGGCTCTAAAGTTGATAACTTTTTTAATTTCTTAATCTCTTGCTCAAATATTCAACTTTGTAACTTGTTTTCCATGGCAGCCCTAATTACTTAGGGTAACTCCATTTTAAACTGGGACAGTTGTTTCAGTCACCTCTCTTATTTTCTTTTAATTTTACCCAGTGGTACATAACAATTAAACATGAAAAAATGTAAAATTTGTGCTCCCAAATCCAAAGGGTTCAAAAGTTATGACACTTTGACATTCAGCCTAAAACGTTCCATTTTTTTTCAAGTCCGCCATTATGGATTTTGTAGTTTTTCAGCCTAAAAAGTTGTACTATTTAATAAATAATTTAAGATTTTGTGGATCAATGTGGTTAAAAATGGGTACCTACCTGTGGCTAAAAATGGGCACCTTTTGAGGGTGCCCATTTTTGACCTGTGGCTAAAAATGGGTACCTACCACTGATCTCAAAATATAACTGGATAGCGTATACGGCAAATTTTTTGAGCCAGTTTTGGCCTCCCAAGATGGCGGCGTATTTGTTTATTACAAGTTTAGAAATTTTCGTAACAAACTTTTATATCTTTTTTTATATAAAAATAAATTTACAAGTCTCAAATACAAATATAATTTTTGATTTTACATAAGAACTATTTTTGAAAGAAACACATTATTACATATTTACGTAAATTTCTAAAATATTTGTAATACTTTGTTTAACAAAATATACTCTAAACAGTAAGTTTGTTTCTCAGTAAGTTTATTTTATTTAATTTCTAAACAGTAAGTTTGTCATTAAAAATTTTTTTTTGTAAAAAATTTAATTAAATAGGATAAAAATTTTTAGTTAAATTAATTACAAACTAGTTTATTTTAACATTAGTAAAGAGCACATAAGAAAATAGTACCTAAAACCTAGTAGATAAACCACTAGGTTACTCTATATAAGTAGTGATAACCTATTATTAATAGTTTATTACTAGTTAACCTATTAGTGGAATTAGTGGTAAAACTAAAATGAAAAGTAAATAAATGGTATATTATAACATTTATTTAGTTTTACCATAAATTAATTGTTTAATATTGCTTTTTGTACAATTTATGTACCTTTTAGTTCTTGACTACTCAATGCTGTGTGCTAGAATGTTAATAACATAACTGCATGGTAGGCAGCTGAATATCTTTTTAAAATAAACTTTTAATTAGTTTTTCAAATAGATATTATAAATTTACAAATGCTGCATGAACTATTAGCTGAGCTCTGTGAGTATACACAACTCAGGGGTTCCTTCTAGAATTTTTTTATATGTAATTATTTGTACATTATTTTTTGATTGGTTGTACTCTACTAAAATCACTACACACACACACACATATATATATATATATATATATATATATATATATATATATAATATATATATATATATATATATATATATATATATATATATATATATATATATATATATATACATATATATATATAATATATATATATATATATATATATATATATATATATATATATATATATATATATATATATATATGTATATATATATATATATATATATATGTATATATATATATATATATATATACATATATACATATATGTATATATATATACATATTATATACATATTGTATAAATATAAATATATACATTTAATGCAGATTATTTATTTTATATCATTTTAGCTGTTTATCCAGCAATCTATGAGATTTTTTGAATTCAAATAGAATACTGCAATTTGGAATATCTACATAAATTATGCACAATTATTAATTGTGGTCAATATTACCAAGATTATGCAGATATTTGTGATTATTCCATTTTAATATTGAACGCTCAAGATCTTATATATGTGACATTAAGATATATACGTGGCTGTGAATTGTAGGCAATAGATATTGTTGTTAAACATTCCCGCACAGCTCTAATAAAAAGCTTATATATTTAATAATTTTATGGTGAACCTACTTTTCCCACTCAGTTTAGAAATATATCTTAAACAGATTTAATAGCTACCAACTATCCAATAAAACCAGTTTTTAGATTAGACAATATCATAAAAATTTATAAAAATTGTTTAACTGCAACATGCATTTAATTAACATAAAAGTCAGCAAACTATAGCATATAACTATAATACTTAACAGCAGGTAAACAGTTATGAATTTAATATGTCATGTAATCAATCTTTTATGTGAATAAACTCATCGACATACATGCAGTTTAATAATATAAAAAAGTGAGCTAACTATAACATTTATCCATCATTCTTAACAGCAGGTAAATAGTATATATAACTTTAGTTATGAAGATATTTCAAAGAGGTGTTTTGTTTATTTTTATATTAAAGATTTATTTAATACATTTTTTTCAAACAAATGTCTTTTTACATACATTTGCATCCTTAATTGTATTGAGTAATTAAGTAAGAAATGATCATTAACTTTTTATTTGTTTTAAAATTTTTTATAAATAACATAATTCAGACCTGTTTTTTTTTTTAACAGTATAAGTGACAATTTATGCAATAATAGCATTCAAGTATAATATAATTCTTGAAGGAACCCTTGAGTTTCTGTTTACTCACAATTCTCAATTAATAGTTCATGCAGCATTTTTACAAATTGGTATCTTGTTACAAAAAATAGAGAATATAAAATTACAGGTAGACATGATGCTGCTTACCATGCTGTAATGTTATCAATTTTTTAGCATACAGCATTGGGTAGCTAAGAACTAAAAGGAACATAAATTATACATAAAACTAAAATTGTAAATTTTACTAATGCCATTTAATAATAAAATCAATTATTAAAAAAGATAATTAATTTTTTTTTATTATTAATTATAAAATTCATTATTTTCTTCTGTTTTTTACAAATTTACAATCTTGTTTAATTTTTTTTTTTTGTATTTTGATAAAGTAAAATATAATGTATATCGGTTTCACTGCTAGGAACTAAAATCGCCGTCATCTTGGGAGGCCAATTTTGGCTTCAACTTTTTTCTGTAAAAACAATAGAATCCGCTATCCAGTTATATTTTGAGATCAGTGGTACCTACCTGTGGCTAAAAATGGGCACCTTTTGAGGGTGCTAAAATCAAAAATGTAGAGAAAATGGTAAAGTTTAAATTTTTTGATGGTTACTTTTTGATTTTAAAATGGTCAATTTTTTTTGTTGTTTTACCAAAGGTTGCGCTTTTATTAACTCCCAGAGTTGCCCAAGTCTCATGGATTCAATTTTTTTTTCAAATGAAGTAGGTGACCCTTGGCTATCTTTATATATAAAATGGTTTTGGTTTCTTGAAGCATTATAGAATTATGCCATTTTGAAATTAAGAAAAAAGAAATATTTTTGTAGCCTCTATTCTCCATTATGGAATTTAAAATAATACTTATTGAGTGAATAGATTCAGTTCTAGTGGAGAAATATTATTGAAAATTGGTACCTGACCAATTTTAAAGATATTAAATACAAAGATGAAAAGAAATTAATCTAATTCTAAATATTTGAGAATAATTTTTTAATTTTAAAATATCAGCAGTCAAATTTTTGTTTTGTAACCACGGTTACATTTCATTTATTTCTGAAGCTCACTCTCATTGTGAAATAAGAGGTCCTAAAAAAGTTTAGGTCTCTGAAATTAAAAAATTATATTACTTTGCATAACTTGCATATTTATAACCAATGTTTTCAAAAGTAAGCATGGAAATATAATTTAATATACAATAAATTGAAAATATAATTTCTATAATTTGCATGCTTAAATATTAGATTTGTATGCTCAAATTTTGTATTAAAAAATGAGAAACTAAAATGCAAACTTTTTTGAAAAATAGTAAAAAATCTGCTTTTTTGAAAAAAGTTCAATAAAAAAAAGGAAAAAGGAATAACTAAATATTTCTAAAATTGAAGCTTATATCATTTAAATAAATAAAGAAAATATTCATCAACTTTCACTGACAGAGTAAAAGCTGTTCAAATAGAGTTTCATCTTCTTTTGACATAATGACGCCCAGAAGATGTTGACGGCATTTTAACAAGAGAAATGACATTCATTTTTGGCACCCAACAAATATTATCTCGCTTTGGCCAGTAGTACAACCAACTTGGATAATGTGTGTGCATAAACTTTACCATAAAATCATCATTCTCTTTATCAATTTCAGAAACCATACCAAGCCAGTAAAAATTGTTGTATATACAAAATAGGTATTGTGCATCAATCAATGTTAGAGCAAAATCATCATCATCTTATACCCTTTTCCTTTTTTTACTTAAATGAGAAGAAGGTATAAATTGATGAGAAGTTCTTGTCTCAGGAATAGTGGTTGTTATTAAAAGCCTATCAGTAAGTTTGAATTTCACTAGCTCTATTTCTTCAGCAGGGATGTACACAAATGTAATCCCACTGATTGACTTTTGACAGTATTCAAATATTGCTTGAGAAGACAGTATTTGAACTGTGGTTGGACTCAGCAAGCTAGCAGTTTCAACAAGCCTTTTAACAGTGCCTTCTATTCCATTGCATAGAGATTTACCATGTCTTGTTGCAAAGAAATTCTAGATGAACCGATCAGACATATTTTAGGCATGGTGACATAAATTGTAAAAATGCTTGCAAAATTTATACTGCCCTGTGCAACCATCAGAGAAATTAAATGAATTTTGTAATTGCGAAGCAGAGATGAGTTTTAAGATTAATAGTTTTATGCATAACTTCATCCAACATCATGATTTAAATTATCTGAAATCCAACATCATGATTCAAATCATCTGAAATCCAACATCATGATTCAAATCATCTGAAATCCAACATCATGATTCAAATCATCTGAAATTACACAAAAAGAAGATATTGAAGACATTCTAATTTCACTTTCTTGTAATTGATGAAAACTGGATGAAGTTGACTCCAATGGTAATTCTGTATCTCATCTTGTACTACAAAAGTGTGATTCTCTGCAAAATCTGCTAGTACAATAGCTTCTTCAATACTAATTGTTTCTTTGAGATGTTTTAGATGATTGTGATTTTGCTATAAATGAATGAGAAGTAATTTTGTCAAGTTTTACACTCATTTAAGTGAAGTTTTATTGTTAATAGTTCGGTCCTATCAGTTGCTATCCACTGTTTGAAATCCACTGACTGTTCATTTTTGTCACTGTCATATTGCTCTTTTGGATCATCATTTGGTGTGAGATACTGCTGGAAATAACTTAAAGCAGCTTGTATTCCAGGACAATTATTGCATTGGTGAATCATGCAAGCTTTCGATTTTCTGCTGCAGACAATCTTTTCAATGATTTCATGGTAAGATGTTTCAAAGGCCTAACAGCACTCAACATTAATTTAACATTTTGGTGTATTGTACACACACAAACAGAATGTGTACCTTTTGGACCAGCAAGGATGCACCATTTAGGCCGAAGACTGCAAAATTTAGAAAAGCCAATTTTATGGGCTGGGTATTTAATCCTATATGCATAGAGCTCCTTTAAGTTACACAAAATCAATTTTTTTGACATGTATTTTTTTCCCAACACTTGCACAGTCTTTTTTATCTGGCATCTGCTTTGAATACTCATTCATATAACATCTGTTCTATAACATCTTTACTGATTTGCTGCTCAACCACATTAGGGTATGTTATAATGCCTTTTTGGTCACGTAAAAACTTTGCATTTTGAATTTTGTCATTGGAATCTGAAAACTCTTTTGCTGATTTTCTGATAGACCAAGATTTTGGGGTCAATGTCAAAATTTGAAGTTGCTTCCTTCTGTTAGAGACTTTGAGTTTTTCTTTCATACATTCAACAAGGAAGTCTAAATCACCAGCTTTGGTTTGAGTTTCCTTTAGTACTTTATTGTTCTTTGGTGCAACAAGATCGGATTCGGTGACATCCACAGAAGTTGCAAGTTTCTTAATAACTGCTTTTTCAACTTGCTTTATCTTTCTCTTTCCAAGTAAAGTTTTTTGCCTGGCACTACAAGTTTTTCTTTACTGCATAAATATTTTGCTGTATCCAAGTTGATTTCACAAAGCCTCCCTAAAAAAAGGGATTAAGTCTTTTATTATGTATCAAAATTTGAATAAAACCATTTAAAGTTAAAAGTGCACTTTCAAAAGTCACCTAAAAGCTAGGTTAAATATAGCTAAAATAGAATTTGTTTGCAAAGAATTTCATTTTTGTATCTCACAACATTTTCACAAAACTAAAAGTTATGATTACTATAAATACCTTTTATAACTTTGTTATGACTATTGAATGAATTTCAGCATCTTGTTAATTTAGGTGCATAACTTCAAATAAATATGTTTATGATGAAGACAAGTTGTTGGTTTGACATTGATTATATATAGCCCAGTCTTTCACATTAATATTTCTTTTTCATATTTTCATATTTTTATTTAACATCTTCAAAAGATTTGATTCCAAGCAACGATATATATGTTGAAAGATGACATTAACTTTCTAGCTTGATTCCAATGAGCATTGTTGGCTGTTTGCCATGACTAAGAAACTAAATTACCAAACAAAACTCAAAAAACTACAGTTGTTTAAGCTTAAAATTATTTTAATTTTAGATGAAATAATCATCTAAAATTAAAATAATTTTAAGCTTAAACAACTGTTGTTTTAACAATATAACTGATATCATAAATCAAATTTATACATTATAGCAGGCATTGCAATACTATATTTTTCCATAACAATTCTCTTCACAAAACTTCATTTATATAACAAAACCAACCTCAATAAACTGTTTTTACACATCACAACTGAAACCATGAGAGTCAGACAATACGCAAAAACCTTATCGTTTTAGTGTTTTTGAATTAGGTTATTTTCTTTTCTACTTTGGATTCAGCGTCTTCAAAAATGATTAGGTACCAATTTTCAGTCAGTTTCTTCCACTAAAACTTAAATTATTTTCACATATACAATTGCTAAAATTATGAATTTGAATTTGAGTTTGAAAAAATCTATGAAGTTGAATTCGAGTCCAAATAAGGAATTTTTTATCTAAATTTCAAAATGACATATCTTTATCATGCTTTAAGAAACCAAAACCTTCTTTTTTATAAAGATAGCCTAGGATCACCTACTTCATTTGAAAAAAAAATCCATGAAACTTAAACAACTGGAGTAAATGAAAGCACAACTTATGGTAACAGAACAAAAATTTTGACAGACCTTTTTAAAATCAAATAATGACTATCAAATAATTTAAAAATTTTACTATTTTCTTTACACTTTTCAATTCAGCACCTTCAAATATGGTCAGGTACCCATATTTAGCCACATTAGATCTTAAATTATTTAGTAAATAGTACAAAACTACAAAATCCATAATGGGGGACTTGACAAAAAATGGAATGTTTTAGGCTGAATTTCAAAATGTCATAACTTTTGAACCATTTAAACATATGCGGTAGTGGTGTAGTGGTAGAGCGCTCGCTCATAAATGAGTGGTTCCGAGTCAGATCCCCACCACATATTAACTTTTTATCCCAGTTTTACTTGGAATTACCTCTTAGCATTACTTAGTTTAGTTTGCCCTTCTTATGAAAGTGATAATTTTAGTTTTGGTTACTATGGATACCTATTTTTGCAAACTAACAATTTATATTTGGTAGATCTATTATGTGTAGTATATACTCTGTATTTAGTATGTGCATTAGTTTGAGATTCAAACTTCTTATGAAGGTGAAGTATTTTATATTTGGCTGCTATGGGTATCTACTTTTGCATAGTATCAACCTGTTTTTGGTAGTTGCACACCTTTCATGTGTACAATACACATTTTAATTAGTTTGTGCATTATTATAAGGTTTGCCCTTTTTATAAGGGATATTTTTTATTGGTTGCTATGAATACCTAATTTTGCATAGCAGCAACCTATTTTAATAGTTGCAGATTTTTTATGAGTTCTATATTCACTAAACTTTGTTATGAGTACCAATATGAAGCTGCAAAACTGATAATTTAAACTTATATTACTTAACAACCAGATACTTTCCTTAGTTACACAGAGTTACATGATTTTTAAAATATATTTTTATCAAATTTTCAACTATCTTTTTTTTAAATAGTTAAGTATTAATGTAAATAATTTTAGGTAAAGATTTAGATAATTAATATTAAAAACAAAAAGTTGTGCAAGAAAACATTGGCGATTCAAAGTACATCTACAGTTTATAAAACATACATACATAAAATAAGAAATCATATTTTGGGTCAACACATATCTAAATAATAAAATTAAATTTTTATACTATGGTCTATTCTAATATCAATTTATTACAGCTTAAAATAGCATTAATAGCCATAACTATGGCTAAGTATTACTTTTTAAATGATAAAATGTAATAAAATCAGTACTGTTGTTATACAAAATTAACTATATAAAAAATGTATCAACAGCAACCAAATAAAAATATGACTTCCATAAGAAATCTGAATTTCATTTTATTACACACGCTTATTATTTAGACAATTCTAATCACTTAGTTTCACTCCTTGATTTGTGTCTTATCTCTGAACCTAGTTTGTGTTCAGTTTCTTCTTGTTCTCCTTTAGGTGTTTTAAATCATGCTATGATCTCACTAACACTTGATAGTTCCAACATATGATAGTTCTTGTTCCCCTTTATGTCCATTATTTTTTACTATATTTTGTATTTTACCTTAAAAGTTATGTTCTAGAGGCTTTTCAAAAATCAAGCATTTATTTTTAAAAATTTAACAATGACATTATAAAAGGCTAGCATTCTGCATATCATGTATGGATCTTATTAACTCTTCTAAGGTAGAACTATTTGTAAACAACTTTTCATCAAACCTATCTATTGAATCTAATTTAAGTACTCTTCCATGTCATCTTAAAAGCTGGTTGATTCACTTTAAAAAAAAAGTTCAAAATTACTTCCAAATTACTTTTGCTTCTGCTAAAATTATTTTCTACTAGAAGATTTTTACAACTTGTTCAAGTTCCTATCAGATTTATAGTGATTGAGTTGAAAGGTTGTAGTAATTTAAAAGTAATACGTAATTGTAAAACCATAGAAAGTTATCTGGAGCAATCGCTAGGTGCTATATTTTAGTAATCTGTTAATCAAATTAATTTATAACAAGTATTTTGCTGATGCATCTTCCTACAAAAAAGTTGTTTCTCAACTCAAACTCCAAACTTTATTAAACTTAAATTATCAATTTATCAAAGGTTCTTAATTTTTATTAGCTTTGCTAAACTTTTAGTTGGAATGAAGTGTTATCGTGTTATCAGTTTATATATTTTTCAAATTGAGAACTAATCAATTTTAGATTTCTATTACAACCTTTGCTCATTTATTTTGAGAATAAGAGATCTTAAACAATTGATATACTATTGACCAGTAATGGTATTTCCCTTTTCAACATATATACTATATAAATGACACCTATCATTTTGAAATCTTATCTTTTATTTTATAATAGATTACAAAAGAGTTTTCCAGAACTCTCTAAATTAAATTATTTCTAAAATAGAATCTAGAAATTTAATGATAAAAAAGTTGTTTTTTTGCAATTGAGTTCATTTTCATAATTTATTTTAAATTGTTAAATACCTAATGCTTTAAAATGTTTTTGTAATAAATACTATGGTGTTTTTTTAATAAACATTATGGTATTCTGTAATAAACACTGTGGTGTTTTGTAATAAACCCTATGTTGTTTTGTAATAAACAATATAGTGTTCTAAAAAATCATATATTATATCCAAGAATTTTATTTTTTAGTTATACTTTTAGTATTTTTGGTAATATCCAAAAAAATAATATTGAGAAATTTGAGTTTTGAAAAACTTCAACATATCCACAAAACCGCATTTTCCTTGAAAAGAAGACTTTTCTAGAAAACTCATAGATTTTTCTCGTGAACAGCAAGAAGAAATAATAAAAAATAATAAAATAAACAAATGGAGGAATAGTGATCAAAAAGTGAGAGAATTAAAAATTAAGTTTGATATCTCTTTAGAATTAATTGAGATTTAACCAGTAAATATGAAAAGTGTTGTAGTGTCGAATCACTACAAAATGCCTGCTGTAAAACAAAGGCTTGGCAACACTATAAACACTGTATGGAATACTGTTGTCATATTTGGGCTGGTTCTTCTAACGGTTCACTCTCTCTTCTTGACAAGGTCCAATTTGTATTTTATTTTTTTAAACTTCAGCATCAGATCAGAGTAGTTTTCTTTAATATTCTGACCAATGTTTTTTAACAAATTTGAAGCAGAACAAAAATGTATAAAAATCCATGAATAACTATGAATAAAAATCTCCATCATAAAAAAGTGTTGTCGTAAGTATTTTGTATTGTAAGTATTTTTTTTTTTTGAATAATATGCAGCACAATTTAAAGATTTTAAAAACTTTATCATTTTTTGCTGTCACGTTAGAGACTTTGATTTAAATGCTAAATGGGTACTTTTTTCTACCTGCCATCATAAAATCCCCCTGTATTGTTATTGGTGGGACTGTTAAAAAAGTAGTTTGTCAAAAAAGTCAAAAACAAGTAACTAATAGCCAGAATTTGTATGTTAATTATAAAATAAACTAATGGACAGATTTGGATGTTAAACATTACCATGATGTTACCAGTCCTGGTAATGTTTCTTCTCTTAAACATGTTATATACTCCTGATTACCCTTGATCTTATTTTTATCTCTAAATATATATCTTATTCATTCTTATACTAATTACTGTTGTCATTGATGGACTAGTTCTTCTAATGAGATTCCCTTTCTTATAGACAAGATCTGAAAATGCATTTTAATTGTTGTTATCATGTCAATTCACTCAAGCTGCTATGCTTTATAAACGAGTTTGATTCCCACCACGTCCCTGGTAGTACCGCGCTCAATTTGTTTCTCCGCGCAGCGGCCTTGTTCGTCAAGGTTCGTGTTTCTAAGTTATAGAGATTCTTCATTCTTTAAAAAATTATCTAGTCATTATTGCAAACATCAGTGCTTTAGAGTTCTCTCACACCTTACGTTTTCCTGACACATGAGTATTGGCACAGGCAATTGTAAAGATAGCAAGAATGCATTCATGAAGCCCTTTTTATTAGGCTTCCTGAAACATCAATATATTGTGGCTTTGAGGATAGAGTTTTATCTACATTAGGTGAATTATTAATTTTCTAACTTTAAATCACACTCTGATTTTTATTATCTTTCTGTACATATTATGTACATATATATACATATATATATATAATTCAATATATATATATATATATATTGAATTATATATATATATGTATATATATGTACATATATATACATATATATATATAATATATATGTATGAATATATATATGTATATATATTCTGTACATATTATGTACATATATATACATATATATATATAAATTCAATATATATATATATATATATATATATATATATATATATATATATATATATATATATATATATATACATATACATATATATATATATATATATATATATATATATATATATATATATATATATATATATATATATATATATATATATATATATATATATATATATATATATGTATATATATATATATATATATATATATATATATATATATATATATATATATATATATATATATATATATATATATATATATATATATATACTTATATTGTGGATTGTTTTTTATTTTCTCACTATATGTGCATATTTGGGGATGCCAAAAAAAAATTTTTTAGTCGCGGTTTAAAAACCTGTTCTATACATCAAAATAAGCAAAAATATGAATTTTTAATGTTCTAACTCAGTTCTAGGTGCCAGAAGATTAAACCAGGGTTTTACTAAGAAGATACTAGAGAAGATATTAAGAATGAATTCATTTCAACAATGGAACAGTTGTTTGCAAAGATATCTTATAGTAACTGATGAGAAGTGACAAAATAACACCAAGAACACCAGCTGCTATTGAAGAAGACCTAAATTTCTATCTAGACCAGCAAATAGACAGGTAAGAATATTAATTATAATGTAGCCTTTTTGTAAATTTCTCTATATTAATCAAAATTGTTAGTAGCGCAGCTACTTTATGTAGAGCATTCAGTCTGTCTGTCTGCTTTCAACTATCCATCTGTCCCTCCATCAGTGTAAGTTATTGCATTCTAATGTTATGCCTTTTGATTTAAGGAAGTGGTTTATTTCTAAGCCAGATAAAGGGCTAGCTACCATTATTGAGAAACCCATAGAAAGGTATAAGAGACAAGAACAATTGAGAATGAAGTACCTAGAGGAGAAACAAGCTGAAGAAAGATGTAAATCAGCTCCCCCACCACTTGATGAAAGTGATGAAGACTTGACGCTAACTAAGAAAAGGTAAATCAAGTGTCATAAAACTGTTAAAAAACATTCTTCTTAGAAATGAAATCCTAACTTATTTTTTTAAATATTTTAGATACAAGTCTGGTCCAGCCAGTTTGGATATGGATATGTTTGATCCAACTTTGACAGATCAAGAAGACTCATTCGAAGGTAGTGATGATGACTTTGAATATGGTGCTGCTTAAGTTAAAACCCCAAAAGTCTTACCTAAAGGCTCAATGCAATTAAATAAAAAGATCACAAGAGAAGAACTGATGGCAGTAACTACACCTATTTGTGCTAGAGGGTTAATCAGCATTGAAATACAAACCTGGCTGTAATCGTTATCAACAACCTGGCTGTTATCGGGGGGGGGGGGGGTTGGTGCGGCGCGGGGCCCCCTGCGATAGCCGCAGCAGGAGGTGCGCCAGTGCTGCGCCTGGACTGGGGGGGGTCGGGTGATCCTCTTTTAGGAGAGAAGAAAACCGAAAAGTTTTTTTGATTCCCTTGTTTTTAATGGGTTGAATGATTTATAAAAGGTAATTCATTAAAAGTATGATGACTAGGAAAATTTTTAAGAATTTTAATTATTTGATCCTCTAAAAGAAGAAGAGTAAACTAATGGAAAGTTGTTTGGCTCATGACCAGAATATAAGGGTTCGATTCCTTTCTCTTTATTTTTGAATAAGAGCAATTTTCTTTTGATTATGGAGAAATAAAAGTATGAGAATCGTTTATACATGTTAGTGGAAGCAAATAAATGAGTAAAATAGGGTAATACCTGTTTTGTATCAGGTTAAAAATTTTAATATATTTTTATTTTAAGACGCATAGCTTAAGCCATGTTTTTACTGAAACAAAGAAAAATTAACAGCAGTAAAGAAATTTATACAATTAAAGTAATTTAGATATAAAGTAATCGTAAATTTTGTCTAATTAAGTGCCAGCAGACGCGGTGATACTTAAGAAATAAATTTTTTTAAAAAAATAGGTTAAATGTGTATAGAATTAAGATTGTAAAATTAAGATTATTGATTTGGTAAAATATACAATAATTAAAAATTTTAAAAATTTTACAAAATAACTAGAAACTTGAATAAATGATAATTAAACAGGATTAGATACCCTGGTAATCTTTTTGTTAATAATTAATCTGAACAGTATACCTAAACAGGTGAAAATCAAATATTTTGGTTGTTTATTTTTCTAATTAGAGGAGTATGTAATTTAATTCGATAATCCGCGAAATACCTTACCTTTTCTTGAAAATACAAGTGTTGCATGGTTGTCTTCAGCTTTAACTTATAGTTAAAGCATAATTCTTAAAAGAATAAAGTCAAATATTATGGCCTTTATGAAAAGGGATATTATGTACTACAATAAATATTATAATATAAATTTATATTTGGATAATCAATGTAAACTGATTTAAAAGAGAATTTAATAGTAATTAAAAATATAAGGTTTTAATGAATAAGTGCAAATATTAATACAAATAGCCCGTCGCCTTGATCATAAAAGATAGAGTAAGTCGTAACATAGTGGGGGAAAGGGAACTTTTCCCTGTGATTTATAATCCAATCATGAATGAATTTTTCTTTTTTTTTTCTATTTTAATAATTTTAGGGTGTTTAATGTGTATTAATTCTTTAAACCCCATTTATTCTGTTTTTTGATTAGTAACTGTATTTTTTTTTTCCTTTGCTTTATTAATTAATTTAAACTTGGAATTTTTGTCATTATTGTTGATAATAATATATGTAGGGGCTATAGTAATACTATTTTTGTTTGTAATAATGATGTTAGATATAATCCAAATAAAAAAAAACTCTAATATAAATAATATAATCCCTATAATTTTAATTATTCTAAGTTTATTAACAATAAAAATTATTAATAAAGATATATTTCTTTCTTATCATTTAAATAATGATTTTTTAAATTTTAATTTAATAAACCATCACAATTTTCATAATCTAGCTTTATTTTTTTACTCTAAATATTCTATAAATTTTATATTAATTAGTATTATTCTATCCATAGGCATGATAGGAGTAATTGTTTTAACAATCACTTATAATTCTAACTCAAAAAAACAAAAAATATTTATTCAACATTTAAGAAATAATTCATGAAATTAGATTTGTTTATTTATTTATCCATAAGTTTTATTCTTAGTTTTATAGTTTTATTTTTCTCAATTCTTCTTTCTTTTAAATCACCAGATAAAGAAAAGGTTTCTATCTATGAATGTGGTTTTAATCCTTTTCACTCGACTGGTCAACCATTTTCTATAAGATTTTTTTTAATTTCTATTTTATTTTTAGTATTTGATTTAGAAATAATTTATTTATTTCCATGATCAGTAAATTCAAACTTAATAGACTATTATTCACAATCTATTATATATTTATTTATAATTATATTAGTTATAGGATTAGTTTATGAATGGTTTAGAATGAGAGTAATGTTATTTGATTTTAATTTATTAGTATTAATTATGTTTTGTATTAGTATTATAGGAATAATTATAAATAGAAGTAATATAATATTAATTTTAGTTAGCATAGAAATTTTATTACTATCAATTTCAATGAATTTTATGTTAACTTCACCAACTAATTTTTCTTTAGAGGGACAAATAATAGCAATATATGTAATAACTATAGCTGCTATTGAATCAGCTATTGGATTATCAATAATAGTAGCTTTTTATAAAATAAAAGGATCTATTTCTTTAAAATTATTAAATTTATTAAAAGGATAATGAAAAATATATATTTAATTATCTTAGAAATTGTAAAGTTTTTAACAATTGTTATTCCAGTTTTAATCTCTGTAGCTTATTTAACTTTAGCAGAAAGAAAAATTTTAGGCTATAGTCAAAATAGAAAAGGCCCTAACGTAGTAGGAATATATGGATTATTACAACCTTTAGCTGATGGTGTAAAATTATTTTCAAAAGAATTAATTATCCCTAATCATGTAAATATTTTTCTTTATTTATTTTCTCCTATATTAGCTTTAAGCTTATCATTACTTATTTGAATAATTATCCCATTAGGAATTAATAATTTAATTTTTGATTTTAATTTGGGAATTATGTTTATCTTTGCTATTTCTTCTATAAACATATATTCTATTCTTTTATCTGGATGATCAAGTAATTCCAAATATGCTTTTTTAGGTTCATTAAGAGCTGCCGCTCAAATGATAAGTTATGAAGTTTGTATTAGTTTAATTATTTTTTCTTGTATTTTATGTGCTGGAACTTTAAATATTTATTCTTTAATAAACTCACAAAGTCAAAGTATTTCTTATATTTTTCCTTTATGTCCTATAGCTATAATGTTTTTTATATGTTTACTAGCAGAAACTAACAGAGCTCTATTTGATTTAACTGAAGGAGAATCAGAATTAGTTTCTGGTTATAATGTAGAATATTCTTCGATGTCTTTTGCTTTATTCTTTCTAGCAGAATATTCTCATATAATATTTAGTAGCGCTTTTTTTGTAATTTTATTTCTAGGAAACTGAAGTAATTATTTTTTTATCAATAATTTTATTTTCTTTTTAAAAATGATTCTGTTTATATTTCTATTTATTTGAGTAAGAACTTCTTTTCCTAGATTAAGATATGATCAATTAATGAGTTTATTATGAAAGTTTTATCTACCATTAAGTTTACATTTATTATTATAACAAGTTCTTTATTATGAGCTTTTTGAGGTTTATCTAATAAATGATGTATATAATTTTTCTTTTATTAATCCCATTTTTAAGTATATTAAATATTTTATTTCTTAAAAGAAATAGTAGTAATATCTTTAATATTTCTTTATCTTGATCTTTAATACTATTATTATATTATATAGTATTTTTTGTTTTAAACTATAAAATTTTTAATTTTCAATTTAGTATAGATTTTAATTGATTGTTAATTAATTCAATTTTTGTTAATTGGAACAATTTTATT
>NC_061161.1:2913643-2921143 GCF_022113875.1 Hydra vulgaris
GGGGGGGTCGGGTGATCCTCTTTTAGGAGAGAAGAAAACCAAAAAGTTTTTTTGATTCCCTTGTTTTTAATGGGTTGAATGATTTATAAAAGGTAATTCATTAAAAGTATGATGACTAGGTGGACAATTTAATGATCATTCTAAGGTATTTATTTTTTCTACATCTAAATTATTTCAAGAAATAAATTTTTCTTCTGAATAGAAAGCATCAAAAATTACATAAATGAATCATACTACTCCTATTATAGAAATAATAGAGCCTAAAGAGCTAATAGCATTTCAAGTAAATAAGCTATCTGGAAAATCTGCATATCTTCTAGGCATTCCTGCTAATCCTAAGAAATGTTGAGGGAAAAAAGTTAATTCATATTTAATAAAATGCAAAAAACAAAAAAAATACATGTAATTAAAATATAAGAATAAATAGAGTTTAAATAAATTTTACTAGATTTATTAGAAATTATACCTATAGTTCTATTAAAATAAAATGGTCCTAGACTTTCTAAAATTTGATTGTCTATGAGTTTATAAGTAATTTTATATCCTAAAGGACTTATTTTTTTAGAGAGAATATAATTAATTAGTATGTCAAAATATCAATTATTAATTAAGAATAAATAAATATTTTTATAATAACTTGTAAAGATAACATTTCAAGTTTTATTTAGGTTATTAAATATTATTATAGCTGTAATAATTCCTAGTATACTAAGAAAAAAGGGTAATAATTTATTAATATTGTAAATCATATTAGGAAAATTATCTTTTATAATTATAAATTGAAACATATATCCAGAAAAAATAGAAAACAATGTTAATAAACTTAATGAAATAATAGTTTTATAATCGCTCTCATGAATATTGTTAAAATTATTTACACTTTGTTGTGGATTATTAATAAAAGTGAAATAAATTAATCTTAAAGAATAAAAGGCTGTAATAAATACATCACTAATACTAATTCAAACAGAAAAAGATAAGGAATTTGAAAACAATGCTATTTCGACAATTAAATCTTTAGAATAAAATCCTGATAAAAATGGTAATCCTAATAATGCTATAGATCCTATAATTATAAAAATGAATATTAAAGGTAAAAAGTTTTTTAAAGCACCATACTTTCTCATATCTTGTTCATCATTTATAGCATGAATTATAGATCCTGCGCTAAGAAATAGTAATGCCTTAAAAAACCCATGGTTTATTAGATGAAATAAACTTAAATCATAAAAAGAAAATCCACAGATCATAATCATATAACCTAATTGACTACAAGTAGAATATGCTATTACTTTTTTTAAATCGTTTTGAACCATTCCTATAGTTGCTGAAAAAAAGAAGTCAAACTTCCTATAATAATTATTAAAATTAGTACAGTAGATGAAAGTTCAAATATAGGTGACATTCTAATAATTAAAAATACCCCAGCTGTAACCATTGTAGCTGCATGGATTAATGCTGAAACTGGAGTAGGCCCTTCCATTGCATCAGGTAATCACATGTGAAATCCTAATTGAGCAGATTTTCCTATTACACCTATTAATACAAAAAATAATGGTATATAAAGTGTATAAAAATTATTAGTAATGGAGATTATAAATATATCGTTAAATTCAAAAGATCCAGTAAATATTTATAAATATATTATTCCGATTAATAATCCTATATCTCCTAATTTATTTATAATCATTGCTTTTATTGCTGATTTATTAGCCTGAATTCTGGTATATCAAAAATTAATTAATAAGTATGAACATAATCCAACCCCCTCTCATCCTATAAAAAGTTGAATCAAATTGGAACTTGATATTAATATTATCATAAAAAAGGTAAATAAGGATAAATAAGATATAAATCTTGGTAAATGAGGGTCGTTTTCCATATAAGAATAAGAAAATAAATGAACAAAAAATGAAACAGTAATTACTAAAACTAGCATATTTGTAGTAATTAAATCAAATTTTAAATTAAATGAGTTGCTTAATAAACCTAAGTTAAATCAGTCTAATAATATATAATATAAAAAAGTATTATTAAAATTAATTTCATAAAAAATAATTCAAGAATTAATAAGTGTAATTATAATAAGAAAAAAAGAAATCAATTTAACTCCTTTATTACCAAAAAATCTACCAAAAAATCCGCATAATAAACTATTAAATAAAGTTAAAAAAATTATAGTTAAGATCATATTATAAATTTAATAAATAAGTTATTAAAGAAATAAAAAACTTAGGATTTAATAAATAAAATAGTGTGTAATATAATATAAAACCTAAATAAATAAAATTTAAGTATAAATTATTCTTGTCTAAAGAAATAATATTATTTCAAGAGACATAAAAATTATTACTTTGAAATAAAAGTATTTTTATTATTCTTAAATAAAATCCTATACCTATACAAGTAATTAGTAGACATAAACATCCTATTATAATATAGTTATAATTTATTAAAGTTGAAATAAGAATAAATTTACTTAAAAATCCTAAAAGTGAAGGAACTCCTGCTATAGAAAAGGTTATAATAACTAGAGCAATTGTTAGAATTTTATTATTCATAAAATAACCACTTAGTTCTATAATAAATTCTATATTATCTTTATATAGTATTAATATCATAATTATAAATAAATTTGTAAATAAATAAATGAAAAGATATAATAAACAAATTTCAATACCTATTATATTATTTAAGCTTAAGGATATGATAATAAACCCAAAATTAGAAATACCACTATAAGCTATTAATCTTTTTATTTTAGTTTGAATAAATCCAGCAATAGTTCCTATAATAATTGATAATCCACCTAAGAACATAAGCATTTCAAAATTATTGTTAAATTTCAATAATATAATAAATATAGATAGTTTACATAAGGAAGATAATAATAATATTAATATAAAATCAGACCCTTCATAAATATCAGCAATTCAATAATGGAATGGGGCTAGACCTAGTTTAAATAAAAGAGATAATATTAATATAGAATTACTAAAAGAATAAAAAGAAAATGAGTTATTTAAAATAGAATTAAATAAATTTAAATCTAATGAAATTGAAGTTTTAAATAAATAAGCAAGACCTAAAAGAAAAAATCCAGATGAAATACTACTTAAAATAAAATACTTTAAACTTGCTTCTAAGCTTTTTATATTATTTCTATTAGAACCTATTAGAACTAATAATGAAAAAGTTTGTATTTCTACAGATAAATATAATATAATTAAATTGTTAGATAATATTATTATTATTATTGATAATAAAATAAAGCTATATAAAATTAAGTTTTCTAATTTTAAATGTAAGGTATTTAAAATAATGATAAATATTATCATACTAATTCATAAGAAAGAATTTGTTTTAAAAAATTGCATAATTATAATAAATAGTATTATTGATGGAATCAAATAAAAAAAACTATGTTTATTTAAATATAAATTTAATATAATAAAAACTACAAATGTAAATATTAATAAATTATTGTAATTAAAAATCATGAAAATTATTACAGTTAAAGAATCGAACTTTAATTATACCAATCTGAACAAGTTAAGAACCTCATCAATAAATACATATATATAAAAATAATCAAACAACATCAACAAAGTGTCAATATCATGATGCAGCTTCAAAAGTAAAATGACGAGAATTAGTAAAACGAGAAAAATAAATTTTAAGTAAACATACTGATAAAAATATAGTACCAATAATAACATGAATTCCATGAAATCCTGTAGCTACAAAAAAGATAGAACCATAGACAGAATCAGATATGCAAAAATAAGTATTCTAAAGCTATATTAAATAAATATAAATAAGTATTCTAATATATATATATATAATATATATATAAGTATTCTATATATAAATAAGTATTCTAAAGCTTGTAAAAATGTAAATAATAACCCTAAAGTAATAGTAATTATTAAACTAATTAAACTTTGATTTCTATTTTTTTGTATTAAACTATAATGACATCATGTGACACTTACTCCTGATGATAAAAGGATAATAGTGTTTAATAATGGTATAGAAAATGGGTTTAAAGTTATTATTCCTAAAGGGGGTCAATTTATTCCTATTTCTACAGAGGGAGAAAGACTAGAATGAAAAAATGCTCAAAAAAAAGAAAAGAAGAGTAATATTTCTGAAATTATAAATAATATAAAACCTAATTTTAGACCTGTTAAAACTAATTTAGTATGAGCCCCTTCTAAACATTCTACATATCTGTAAATCATAAGATCATAAATAAAATTATTAAAATAAAACTTAACAATAAAGGGTAATAAAACCCTTTATGAAAATAAGCAACAGTATTTAATGTTAAATACAATACACCCATTGATATACAAAATGGTCAAGGATTAGAATTTACTAAATGAAAAGGATGATAATATTTTTCCATTAATGTAGAATTAAACTATCTTTTAGATAAATTAAACATAAAAGAGTAAAAACATAAGCTTGAATTACTAAGAAACCTATTTCTAATATAATCATAAATATAATAATCATTAAAGGAAATAAATTAAAAAAAGAAGAAGAAAAACATATCATCTTAAATATAAAATCAGAGAGAATAGCTAGTAAAATATGACCAGCTGTTAAATTAGCTGCTAAACGCATTCCTAAAGCTATAGGTCTAGAAATATGACTAGCTAGTTCTATAAATACTAATAAAGGAGAAAGACCTAAAGGAGCCCCTGTTGGCATAAACATACTTAAATAAGAGCTTTTAAAATTAAAAAATCCAAATACTATTATTGATAATCATATAAAAAATGATAATCCAAAAGTTAATGAAATATGAGTAGTAGGTGGTAAAGTAAAAATAAAAAACCCTAATAAATTAATTGATAAAAGATAAAAAAATAAAGTTGATAAAAATAATACATATATTTGGGAATTGTTTCCTAAATTTTCTTTTACAATTTGAAAAAAATGAATAATAATCATTTCAAAAAATAATTGAATTCTTGAAGGAATTATAAAAGTAAAATTTAAAGCTACAAAAATTATAAATATAGATAATATCAATACCAAATGAGAATCAAATAAGAACCCAAAAATTTTAATAATTAAAAAATGATCGAAATAGGAAGACATTATAATTTCAATATATTGTATAATATAGAAAATTGTTTAAAATTATTATTAATTGATTCTGAACTATTTAAAATAAAATTATTTCTTATGTTTAAAACTAAAAAAAAATTATAAAATCTTAAACTTATTAAAATTATTAATAAAAAAAATAATAATAGTAAAACAAAATAGTGATTTAGATATAAAGATAAATCTAATTGAGACATTTTAAGTTTTATTAATAGATCAGTTTATAAATTTTTCTTGAGAAACGGAATAAATTGAAATAGGCATAAAAGAATGATTAAGACCACATAATTCTGAGCATTGACCAAAAAATTTACCAGGTCTATTAATAATAAAATTTAATTGATTTAAACGACCTGGAATAGCATCTACTTTTACGCCTAAAGAAGGTACTGTTCAACAATGAATAACATCAGCACTTGAAACAATTAATTTAATTTTTGTATTAACTGGTAAAACAAGATCATTATCAGTTTCAAGTAATCTAAAATCACCTTGATTCAAATCTGTAGTAGGAATCATATAAGAATCAAATTCTATATTTGGTGAAAAATTAGAATATTCATAAGACCAATATCATTGATGACCAACTATTTTTACAGTTAAAGAAGGTTCAACATTTTCATCAATAAAATATAATAAAAATAGAGAAGGGATAGCTATAATTATTAATATAATAGCAGGTATTAATGTTCATACAATTTCAATAAAATTGTTTTCTAGTAAAAATTTGTTATAATTTTTATTAATAATTATTGAAAATAATAATCATCCTACTAGTACAAGAATAATTATCATATAAAACATTGTATTATCATGAAAAAATATTAAATTATTACTACAAGATGAAGCACTTTCTTGGAAAGAAAGTTGATTTATTTCAGGAATATCTTTATAGATAAAATTATTAAATAATAAACAAGTGAAAAAACTTATTAAAAATATTAAATTTTTCATAAACAGAGGGTATTGGATTCGAACCAATACTAATAATTTTGAAGACTATTTGATCTACTTAATCAACCCTCTTTATTAAATAATTACTTTAAATTTTTAGATTCTTTCAAAATTTTTTTATTAGTTTTTTTAATTAACTAAGTGAAACTTTATTCCTTTCGTACTAAAAGTCTAAAGTAATTTTATAGTTGTAGATAGAAACCTTCCTGTCTTGCGACGGAATGAACTCAAATCATGTAAGATT
Source organism: Hydra vulgaris (assembly GCF_022113875.1). Lineage (NCBI taxonomy): Eukaryota > Metazoa > Cnidaria > Hydrozoa > Anthoathecata > Hydridae > Hydra > Hydra vulgaris. The sequence goes on from NC_061161.1 coordinate 2,919,963, forward strand.
TTAAAGGTCGAACAGACCTACCCTTAATAACTACTGCATTATTAGGATATCTTAATTCAACATAGAGGTGACAAACTTTGTTTTTGATAAGGACTCTAAAACAAAATTATCCTGTTATCCCTAAGGTAGCTTTTATCAATTAATCGTTATTTATTATTTATTATGATAACGGGTCATTATAGCCTACTATAGTAATTGTTAAATTGTTTAATTATACAATAAATAAATTTATTATATTGCTTATTTTTGTTATTTTTAAAAAACAGTCGCCCCAACTAAACTACCAAACTTTCTAGTTTTAATAATTTTTTATTATTTTTAAGAAAAAAGTTTATAGTAAAGCTCTATAGGGTCTCTTCGTCTTACAATTTTAAATAGCATCTTAACTATTATTTCAATTTTAAAAAATATTTTTTAAGACAGTGAAAAATTCGTGTAACCATTCATTCTCTCCATCAATTAAATGACAACTAATTATGCTACTTTATTACAGTCAGAGTTACTGCATCCATTTAATATTATTTAAATTAGGTTATAATTATTTTTATATCATTGGGCAGGTTTCACCTTCAATATTTTAGAGGGCTATGTTTTTGGTAAACAGTCGATATTTTATTTTGCCGAGTTCCTTAAAAAAAAATTAATTTATTATTTATCCTAACTTGATTTAGATTTTTACAAAATATAAATTAAAATTTTCTTGAAAAGATTTTTAATATATTCCTTATGAACTGAGAAATTGTATTACCTTAATCAATTTATTAAATTAAGAAAAAAATAGGATAAATTTAATTTTACTCATGCTTATATTATTACTCTTTTAAAATTTTCATAATATATTAAAAGAAATTTCATTACTATTTTCCACAAAAATGATAATAATTAACTATATTGTAAAGTTATAATTTTTTTAAAGTAAAGTTTATTTACTTTTTGTTTAAATCATAAACTTATTTCTAAATGCTTATAGAGTTCATTGATGTTGGATATAAATTGTTTTTTACTCGTTAAATAATCTTTGCATTAAATAACTGCTTTTTTTTAAAAAAAATTACTTATATAAATTTCATGAAAAACCAGCTATCCCTTAACTCGATTAGTTTTTCACTGCCAATTGCAAATTATCCAAAAATTTTTATCATTTATTGGTTCATTCTGAAAATTATTCACAATTAGATTGT
>NC_061161.1:2926143-2966143 GCF_022113875.1 Hydra vulgaris
TCTTGATCTGTATATAAACTATAGTTTTCATATAGATCAAGAATCTTTACTTTTATCATGTCTTTTCGTATTTCAATGCCGGTTTTAGCCCATTGCTGCTGAACTTCAATAACAACTTTGTTTGCCACAGCACCATTACAAATGCTTCTCGTGTTTGCTTTTTCCTTTATTTGATTAATGAATTCTTCATTATTCCATCTTTCGAATCAAAGAAAAAGCGAATAATATCTCCTTTTGTGGGGACTCTGCAAGTTGGTAATTCCAATATGTGCTTTCCTATCAGACAGATATCATCATTCTTCCTCTGACTCATCTTACATATAATTGTGGTAGTGGTAGTAGTGGTAGAGCGCTCGCTTCATAAACGAGTAGTTCCGAATTCGATCCCCACCACGTCCCTGGTAGTACCGCGCTCAACTCGTTTCTCCGCGCAGCGGCCTTGTTCGTCAAGGTTCATGTTTCGGAGTTATAGAGTTGAGAGAGGGTTATATCCACAAAATAAGTAGCCTCCTTGTCTGTAGTGGCCTACTCGGCCTTGAGGAGGTGAATTAAAATTAAAAAAAAAAAAAAAATTACCATAGTGCATGAAACTTTTCCAATATTACCTTAGGTGCATATTAAATGTACATTTTTGCATGCTGGTGGCAAGGCTTACATTATTTAAATTCAACCAAAAATTTACTCATTTTATTTGCATGCAAACGAATGGGAAAAAAGGTAGAGAGCATGTTTTTTACTAACTTTATTTTCAACCATTGGTATATATGTGTATATATATATATATATATATATATATATATATATATATATATATGTATATATATATATATATATATATATATATATATATATATATATATATATATATATATATATATATTTATATATATACACTCATGTTTGGTCATTTCAAGTTTTTACCATAAAATGTCAGTTTTAGGTTGTTTTTTTTTAAATTATTTTGAAGCTGGAAAAAATTAAAAACTTTTTTTTTAATTTTTCTTATTTGATAGACTGCCTACCCTAACTAAACCCTCAGTTGATGCAGCCGCACTCTGTTGCAAGTCACGCAATAAGATAGTTGATGTAGCAGCACTTCCTTGTAACAACAGACTATAAGATAGTCAATATAGCAACACTCCGCGCTTGTTTTACTGTTAAAATAAAAAATAAAAACAAAAAACATTCAGAATGTTTTTAAAAACATGTTTTACGAATATTAGAACATCAAAGTATGAAAAAGATGTTGTTTGGTATTGTTAACTTTTTAAAGAATACTCACAATCACAATCAAATCTTTGTTTTCACTGTTGTAAGTTTATTTGGTGTGCTTAACAATATAAATTGTTTTATTTTTGTTATTATTTTATGTTTTTTATCTATTTACTTTATTTTTTTAATGTTTAGTATAGTTTTTTTTATTTTTCAATACTTTATAAATAGGGTTAACTAATTTAGTTTATAGCTTCTTAAAGTCACTAATCATAAAAAAAGTGTTATGTTCAGGGATTATCTTTTTCTGGAAATTTCTATAAATAGCGGATATTTTTTTCAAATTTTTCTGGATATTCAAAACATTGAATATCCAGAAAAACTAAAATTTGCAAAAAAATAAAAGAAATTGTTAACATCAAACCCTCTACAACAATTATATCTTACATTCTCAAGTCTAATGGTAACACTATCTCAGACAGTATGGTTGTTGCTAAAATTATAAACAAATACTATGAAACAATACAACACTCAACCAAAAGTAAACTGGTTTCTTCTAAAAGTATCTTCTCTGACTATTTAAAAAATCCTAATTCTAATACTTTCTTTCTTAATCCAGTGACTGAAAATGAGGTGTCTGATTTAATAAAAAATAGTTTACAAAATGGTAAAAGTTTAGGTCCAAATAGTATCCCCACACACTTTCTCAAACTTACTTCTTATGTTATCTGTAAGCCTCTCTTTACCATATTGAATAATTCTTTTAATAAAGGTCTTTTTCCAAATGTTTTTAAGATAGCCAAAGTTATTCCTACCCATAAAATGGGTTCTCAAATGGAACACAGAAATTATTGGACGTTTCTTTTCTTTCTAACATTATTAAAATATTTGAAAAAGCTATGTACAACAGACTTTATAGCTTTCTTGACAAAAACCAATGTCTTTACAAACATCAGTAATCAGTACATCATGGATTTCGTAACAAACACTCTACAACTCATACCCTTATTAAAACAACTGAAACTATTAGAAATGCTCTTGACAACATACTTTTTTGCATGTGGAGTGTTTCTTGATATAGAGAAAGCCTTTGATTTTGTTGATCGCTTCATTCTCCTAAGTAAATTGGAACACTACAGTGTTGGAGGTAATACTCTCCGATGGTTTTCATCATATTTTTTTAATAAATCAGTAATTTTTCTCCATCAATGATGCCAAATCTTTTCCAATAAAATGCTCCACGGGTGTACCCCAAAGTTCTGTATTAAGACCATTGCTTTTCCTTATTTTAATAAACAATCACAATATCTTCCTAAAATTTTCAATGGCTTACCATTTTGCTGGCAACACCAACTTACTTATAACAAACAAATGATTAAAAAAAAATTAACAAACATATTAGTCATGATTTATATAACCTTCTTCACTGGTCACCTTCTAACAAATTAAGTCTTAATACCAACAAAATTGAACTTATTATTTTCAAATCAAACCAATCTAAAATGTATAAAAACCTAAACTTTAGACTAAGTGGACAAAAATATTTCCTGTAGTTTCATTAGAATATCTTGGAATCCAAGTTGACTCAGATCTATCTTTTTCCTCTCATCTTAAAGACTTAGCAGTAAAATTGTGTAGATCGAATGGGATGCTAGCCAAAATTCACCACTTTGTCATTTATGAAACTCTACTTAATATATACCATGCAATTTTTGGATCACATTTTAGATACACTTGTCAGGTTTGGGGACAATGCAAGTTTAATGCTTTTTTAAGATTATGTAAAGATTTTGTAAGGTTATTAAAAATAATATTCTTTCAACACTATCATTCTAACTCTGGCATCCTTTACTTTCTATCAAATATACTCAAATTATGTGATCTTGTTTATTTTTTAATTTGTCTGTCTGGAATCATAAACAAGTAAACCTCCCTCCGTCATTCTCAATTTTTTTTACCACTAAAAAAAGTTCTTGTTATTATTTTCGATCTTTGAGTAACTTTAAATTATCCCAAAACGCTGTTCGGTAAAATATAATGGTAATTCTATTACAAACCAATTTGTAAAATTGTGAAGTAATTTACATTTTCATTTTCAATCCCTCAATTTCAAAATTTCAACTATTTTAACTATTTGATAGAAAAATGTTTTAATTAAAATCTTAGGCTTATAATAGATTATTATTACTATTGTTATTAGTATTATTATTATATGTGATGTTCATATTATTTACATTTTATTTACATTTTTTTTTACCGTCATTATTACTTATTAAAATTGTTTAATATTTATATGTGATATTTGTTAATATTATTATTATTTTTGTTACTATTGTTAATTTTATTGTTATTATTGCTATTATTATTATTATTATTATTATTGTTGTTGTTATTTAATTGTTATTATTAATATTATTATTGTTGTTATTATTGCTATTGTTATTATTGTTATTATTGTTGTTGTTGTTATTATAATTACTAATATAATCATTATTATTGTCATCATTATATTTAATAGTATTATTGATATGAATATAATCCTCTTTGTTTAATTTACTTTATTATTATTATATGATTGTTATTATTATTTAATTGGTGTTTTCCTTATATTAATACTCGTACTATTAGTAAACAACTATGTAATTTAAACTTTTATTTCAAAATATATATTGTTATTTTTATTGTCAAAACAAAATTAAAAAGTAAATAAGGGAAAACAAGTTCCAGATTTTTTGCAGATATTTTATTTAAACAATTTTTTGGGTTTTTAAAATATGACTAGGAAGATCTATGTATGTTGAAAGATAATAGAAATATAAAACTGATGATGATGGTAATTTTAATTTTTTTATATCTTTTATATTTATTTGTTTTTTGTATCTTTTATAATTATGTTTTAGTCTTATACTTTTTGGGAAATCTATAAAACATATAACTTTAACTCAGAAATTTTAGACTAATTGGCCAGTATTTTATTAAGTATAGCAGATCTTCCTAAACCCCCTCCACCTTTCAAAGTCATAGGTTGCTTGTCTTTTAGTAATTGATAAAAACGTTTTGTTTACATTCACTTATTTTGATTACTTTAAACTTATTTCTTTCTTGTAATATTTTTTAGTTACAAACATTGTTTTTAAATCCATCTGCACTTTGTTGTGCACTTGTAATATTATTTAGTAAGTTGTATAATACAATGTTTGTGATTGAGTTACAAGATTGAAATACAAATCTGTTAAAGTAAATAATGTAAAAATTTTAAAATCGTAGCATTTTTAATTTTTTTTCAATCATGTCACAGGTTTTTATTCTAATGTACTCTTGTTGTCATTTTTGGCCTATCAAACCCTGACCCATTTTGCTTCTGTCACATTTGTTCAGTGAATTTTTGTTTTGTGTGGTAGAAACATAAAAGTAAAAGCATGTTTTATAACTTTATAATATTTTTATTTTATAAAATATTAGATGGAGTTAAAATCTTCAAGTTGCATGGCTCAAGTGTTATTGTGGATGGATATTTTGCAAGTACTCATTTGCAATGTTTTACTCAAGTGAAGGTGCAAAATATTCTTTAAATGAAGTAGTGTTTAATGACACTCCAGAATCAGGTATGAAAATTTAATATTATTTACATTCTTTAATGTTTTTTGTATTATTTATTATTTCTTGTTATTTAAAAAAATCACATTAACTTGTAAGTTAGTTACAATTTACACCAAAGACACAAATGAAAATTATTTTATTAGTTTTAAAAAATATAATAAAACATACAATAATTGTATAGCAAAGTCATTATTTCATTTATAGCAAGCACAGCTAAGTCATTATGTATAATTTTTTGTTTTTTTTTGGCTTTTTTTTTTTCGTAATATTTCTGCTTCTTCTGTAAAATACACTACACCTAAATATTAGAAATATCAGATAATAGTTTGTGAGGGGATACTCAAATATTCATTATTTATTTATCAAAATGGACTAGAAATGCAAATTTTTTATTATTAAAGCAAAATATGAAACACATTTTATGTTTTGACCAAATCACAACATTTATTTGTTTTATTCATGTTAATTAAATTTTTTTAAATTTAATTACCATTAAAGTTGTTTGCAATTTAAATTAAAATAGATCATAACAATAAACGTATATTAGGGCTGCATGGGATTTTATCTCCAACTCCAGCCAATTTTAGAAAAATCTGGCTCCAGCAAAAAATTAGGAAATCCGGCAATGTTTGAGCCGGATTACTAACTTCTGGTCAGGTATTTATTACATCTTTTTTTGCCCGTGCTTACATAAATACTCATCACTTCATTTATACAAATCAATGTAATTCTATATTCTATGAACTCCATGTTTGTAATATTATCTATGTTTGGATCCGTGGAGAGTCTTTAATGATGACGGTCGTGTTTTTATAACGGAAAGATAAAGAAAAAAAGAAAAAAGAAATTTAAACAAAATTTTTAATAACTAAACAACAAATCTAATCAGTAAATAAAGTCGAATTTTGAATGAATTTTTAACCACCTAAATTTAACTAATAGAAAAGATAAAAAAGAAAAAAGAAAAGAAAGAGATAAGATAAAGAAAAACAGAAGAAACCAAAAAAAAAACGGAAGAGAAGAAAAAAAGATCAAGTTTTAGAAGATTTTTTTGAGCTTATCTTTGTTGTATTTATCACTTATTTTAATTATTATTTGTATTACATACTTATTTTATATTAGATTATTATTTATTCATTTTACTGTTTTATAATATATACTTATATCATTCTTTAAAATGATATTTGTTTATTATTATTATTATTTTTTATTATTATATTAATTATTGATTATTATTATAATGTTACCATTAATTATTTTTATTAATTACTTATATTTGTTATATATTATTATTTTGTGTATGCATTTCGTTTTGTAGTTTTTTTATTGCTGTTTCCTGTTTTTCTATTTTAGCAAATTTTCAACACCTTATTTTTTTTTTCAATTATTTTGCAAAAATAACTAAAGTTTGTCCTTATTTTTTAATTTTTTTTTGTAGAAGTGTTTGTGTTTGCCTTTTCGTTTTGTTGTTTTTGTGTTTTATCTTGTTGTTTTTGTGTTTTGCCTTTTCGTTTGTGTAAGATTTGTTTTTTATTTGTTCTGTTTTGCTTATTATTTTTATTTGTATTTGCTGTTGTTATTAAGTATTTTCATAATTATTGTCTTATTATTTAACTTATCGTTGTTTATTGTTATGGTTGTTTATCATATCCCGTTATCGTTGTTATTATTATAATAACAGTAATAGATTGGGGTTCACAGTGGCTTGTAAATTTCAACTCTAAAAAACCCAATTGCTTACTGCAAACAACTACCGCAATATGGTCAACATTCCTATATTAATGAATGGCAATCCTCTTACTGAGTCCTCCTCTTTACGTCTTCTTGGATTATCGCTTACTACTGACCTTTCATGGAAACCATATATACAATCGATTGCTAAATTAGCTTCTGCTAAGGTTGCTTCTCTTTTTCGTGCTCGCCATTTCCTTACTTTTGATTCCATTCTCTACCTCTACAACTCTTTTATTCGTCCCTGTATGGAATACTGTTGTCATATTTGGGCTGGTTCTTCTAACGATTCACTTTCTCTTCTTGACAAGGTCCAAAAACGCATTGTAAATGTTGTTGGACCTGGACTACCTGCTAAGCTTGAACCTCTTTCCCATTGTCATAAAGTTGCATCTCTTTCTCTTTTCTACAGATACTATCATGGTCACTGCTCAAAGGAGTTATCATCTCTAGTTCCATCAACTAAAATTCATTCTCGTTTTACTCGTCATTCAGCTAAGTCTCATTCGTTTACTGTATCTGTCCCTGCATGCTCTAAAAACTTTTATTCATCTAGTTTTTTTCCCCGCACTTCAATCCTTTGGAACTCTCTCCCATCTTCATGTTTTCCTGACTCATACAACCTTCAACTTTTCAAGTCTTCTGTCAACCGTTTCCTTGCTCTATAACTCTGTTCTTTTTTTTCTCCTAGTAACTCCCAACTTTATAGTGGTTGCTTGCAGCCTTGTTGGGAGTTAATGCAAATAAAAAAAAAAAAATTATTTTATTTATTTTCTTAGCGATTTTCAGTTCATATTTATTATTTTTATTATTATTTTATTATTATACTAATTGTTATAATTAATTGGTGTCACTCATTTTGATCATGAATGACACTCATGTCATCATATTATTTGTATTATAGATAATATTATTATTTTTAACTATTATTGTTATAATTATTTGGTGTCACTCCTTTGATCAGGCTTCTGTTTGAGTGACACCTTCCTTTTCAAATAATTATTTATATTTGTTCTTATTAGTTATATTTTATTATAATTATATTGTTTGTATTATTATAAATAATATTATTATTATTGATATTATATGATTATATGTAAATTTTGAAAAGGAAAATAAATATCTTGTTGATGTTGTTGTTGTATTGTATTTACATTTCTTTACAGTTTATTTAACTAAGCCTAATTTCAAACAACAACTCAACAAAAAATTCTAAAGAGAAGACACAATATTCTGAAGTAAAGATATGCAAAGGAGTCTGAAGTGAAGACACAAATGTGTTTAAATATACATTTAATAAAGTTACAGTGCAGAGAGTTTTGATGCAAGATAGAAGTCCATCTAAGCCTGCTGAGCAGCAGATTGACAAAATTGAATAAATTCTAGCAAAACAAGTCCAGCTGGGTGATTCTTCTATATCATCACTTGGTATTGACAATGGTCAATATTGTTGACCACTATCAATATCAAGTAGGAATATACAGGATTTCGGCTCCTGTAATTTTTCGAAATCCGGCTCCGGATTTGTTAGTAGAAATTTGGCAAATACAGCTCCGGCCAGGTTTGGAAAAGTTAAATCCGGTACAGCCCAAGTATATGTATATATAATTATAAATATATATAGAGAAATATGATACAAAGGTATCATGAAACAAAGCAGCAAGTAGTTAATTTTTTCATGAAGAAGTTAATTTTTTTTTTTATAACATATCTTTTAATTGTAAAAACCTTTCATGTTCAACAATTGAACAGTTTCATTCCAAAAAGTTCAGTTACCTCAATAATGTTTGGTTATCTCATTTCATCCCATACTGTTAAACAGTTAAAATCTCTCCAGAGCAAAGCAAAATTTTTTCATTGTGCAGTTGTCTATGTAATGAGTTATATATAGGATATGAAGGATATGAACTCTCAAATTAATGTTTAAAAAACTTATACCATCCCATGTAGATTTTAAATTTTTGGCATGATCAGAGAAAAACTTAGAGTAATGGTTCTTTTTACTTTGACGGGTCAGATTAACAAATAAGTTTCTATATGTTTTATAAGATTTTTCTTAATTGAGTTTGTTATTAGAATTCTTTGTTTTAAGAAATTTGTTACATATTTTATTTTGTATTTTGATTAAAGTCAAGATTTTTTTTGTATTAAAGGATTGAGACCCCATGAGAAGCAGCGATTGCTGACTATTTTTAATGATGCATGTATATCTAAAAGAAAATTGAAACTTGTGAAAAACTCATCAAATGACTTGTTAGTCCTTCGTTAACATTGATTACATTAGTCCAGCTAATTTTTGAGAAATCACTGCATAACAACTTTTTTTAAATTCCGAAAGATGCAGCTTATATGAGAATTAAATTTGGTTCTATAAAATGGATGAATTAAAAGTTAGTGTAAATGATCTGATACCGTAGAAGTAAAATTACCGGCAAAAATATTTGTAGAAGTTGCATTAAAAAATATGTTATCAATTAGAGTTTTTGAGTGATTCGTGATTTTTGTTAGCAATGAAAAAAAGAGAAGAAAGTTATTTAAAGCAATGGTTTATAAAAATTCAGAAAAAAATTAGAAAAAACTGTCTGATAACAAGCATTATTATATTTAACAACATCTTATTAGAAAAAACTGTCAAATAAAATAAATTCATCTTATTTATCAAAGACTTGAATAAATCTATTATGCTGGTTTTCTCAATTATCTTTCTATATCTAGGATCATGAAAAAAATGAAACATGAAGAAAATCTCAATAAATAAATGGAAAAAAAAAATGAAATGAATAAGTTTGTTGTTTATCACACACTTATTTATTTCAAATTTTTAAATAACAATTTATTTCAAGTTTTTATAAAGCAACTTAAATACTGTGGTTAGAAAGGAATGATTCAATAATTTTGAAGTTTTTCTGAGATGCATCTTATGAAAATAGTTTATTGAGAAAACCAGCATCAAAAGCCTTTATCAAGATATATTATAAATATCATAAGAAAAATATCAAGATTTCAATCAACCATATCAAGAGAGCAACCAAAAAGCTACAGGCTTGCCTCACTTTATCATTATCTTGCCTCACTTCCTTTTACCTAATCTTTTTATCGTTTTATTACTATGGTTACAATGAGTCAGCAGTAAAACAAAAAAATTAAAACTATTCATTTATTTCTCAATACCGATAACAAATAATTAGTGAATAAATAACTAATATTCAGGTTTAGATTTAATTTAGAAATTGAATTTTTAGACTCAAGATGAAATTTTAAAAGGGTTTTACTTATAACAGTTTAATAACTAATAATAATAGTAACTAGGCAACAGTTAGAGGAGACAGAGCTATCACCAACAAACATCTCAAACAACACCTGTAACTTCCAACAAGGCTGCAAGCAACCACTAATAAGTTGGGAGTTACAAGAAAAAAATATAGAGTTATATAGCAAGTAAAATAAAATAAAAAGTGTTGACAGAAGGTTTTAAAAGTTGAAACTGAAATGTTACTTGAAACTGAAAAAATTATAAAGTTATATAGCAAGCAGGTTGACAGAAGACTTGAAAAGTTGAAGGTTGTATGCGTCAGAAAACATGAAGATGGGAGAGAGTTAAAGTGCAGGAAAAAACAAGACAAATAAAAGTTTTTAGAGCATGCAGGGGCTGATACAGTAAAAAGATAAGGCTTTGCTGAATTACGAGTCAAACAAGAACAAGTTTTAGTTTATGGAGCTTGAGATGATATCTCCTAGTATTTGTAAGAAAGAGATGCAACTTTATGATCATGGAAAAGAGGCTCAATCTTAGCAGATAGAGCATTTTCAACTTCATTAACAACGCAGTTTATGAAGTTGAAAATGAGAAATTTGTGAACTTTGTCGAGTTTTGTTGGAAATTAAATGAAATTTAAAATTCACAAGCCACTACAAACAATTTGTTACAGAACTGAGATATGATTTAAGATCAATTGCCTGTTCTTAGCCATTGAAAAGAGAAGACTTTTTGTCAAGGCTGGAGTATAAAGTGAAATCATTACCAAATAGAGCCAGCCTTAGATTTAAGGTTATGAGGTCGACAATGAAGATAGGATAAAAACAAAAGCAAGGATTGAACTTTTAGCTACCCTTAAAGTTACTGGAAATGAAGAAGAAAAAATGATTTGATAATTTCAAAATCTTTTCCAGATACATCACATGAAGCAAGCAGAACTTTATAACACCACACCAAACTTTATTGAAAGCTTTAGATATATCCAAAAATCGATTGTCTGACAGTAAGGTTTTTGACTCAAGATGGGATTAGAATGATCAATTTACTCAAAAACATTGCTAACAACAGATAGAAGACTGATTGGACAATAGTTAGAGAGCTCATGATTTTTTCCAGAAATTTTAAAAAATTTATATGCCACCGAGTGATTTGTTAAAAATCTTGCTTTTAACCCTATTATTGAAGATCACGTAGATTAATTTCTAGTTTTTAACAAAATTTGTAAAGAATTTTTAAAAAATATATACAATCAGGGTTGCTACTGGTCATGGAAATCATGGAAATGTTACAGAATTTCATTTCAGGTCTTGAAACTTTTTAAAATAATCTTTTTCTTCTAATGATATTTTTACAATAATTGTATAAAAGAATTCACATTTTGACAAAAAGTCTTCTTTTTTGGATTGGTTAGAACAGGCAGCCAGACTTTAATCTGTTTTTCCATCTGTAACAGCTCGAGGCTTGCAGTTTCTTTTTGATTTTAACTTCAAAAATTTCCTGGGGAGAAAACAAATAAAAAAATTGCATTCACAAAATTTGCTATAAATAACTTATTGGTAGGTGTAGTGTTATTGACAGGCAACAGTTTCCTATTACCACTTCAAATACTGTACTTTAAAGGGAAAGTTAGTGAGGGCAATAAAAGAGTTTTTTGTCCTCATCCTTAAGTGTCTTTTTTTTTACAAAGTTAATAAAACTGAATTATAGAACCATAAAACTGAATTATAGAACTGTATTTTCATTAGGAAATAATAGAATGAGTTGTCATAAAAACAGAGAATTAAGCAAAACCCATGCATTGAGTCAAGGAGATACAGCATTCAACATCCTGAACCGGAAACAATTTATAATAAATACATCTGCCTAAAAGATGAAGAAGGGATGCAAGAAGAATGCTTGTTAACAGATAGAATCTGTTTACCCTTTAAACTTAAACCACTTTACCGCTTGTTAGAACAACCCTTGCAATGCACTTTTATAAAGTGTAATATATGATAAAATTTGATGACATAATTAAAGAAATTTTTTTTTTCTTTAGTTTGACTAATATAACAATCATCCAAATGGCCAGTTGTTATATTTTTTGCATTAGATATTTTTTATTATTAGATATTGCAATTTTTATTAATATTAGATATTGCAATTTTTGCTTTCTCTTTCTTATCTATTTGGATGTTTCAAAGTCTGCTAGTTTCAAAATGGCCCTTGCTTTGTTTTATAATCTTTTCCTTAAACTGGAACTTAAATTTAGGGAAGAGTTTAATTAAATTTAAGAGAAACTTTTTCAATTATTAACTAGCATAAAACTAAAATATAATAACCTTTTGAGATATTGAGATATTCTAACAATTTTTTCAGTTTAGTATAATAATAAGTTAACAATTAATAAAATAACTTTTAATTTAAAGTATTTTAACTTTTTGCTTGTTATTTGTAACTGTTTGTTAATTATTTTAATATTAGTTTTATGCTAAAAAATAAAAAAAAATGTCCTCAGCTTACATAAAGTAACTTGATTAGATATATAAGCAGCCATTTTGTTTAGATACGTGCTCTAACTAGTGAAGGAAAAGGATTAGCAGCTTATTTGACAGGAACAACAAATACTCTTGGTATTTTTTGTTATCATTATTTTATACATTACACAAAACACAATAAGCATAATTTAATATTTTGAAAATGCATTTTTACATCTTGAAAGCAGGATATAGGCACTAGACGTGGTATAGGGCACAGCCACAGACATGGTATGGGTACAGGCACAAGGCTGGGTAAAAAAGACAAAAGCTTTGAAGTAAAAGTAATTTTTATTAATTCATTTAAACAAAAATCTCTATAAACTGATTTTTTTTTTGTTTTTGAGAAGATTAAGAACTAGAAGTTAAAATATTTAGAGATTCAAACTCACACAGTTATAACAAACAGAAGTTTGTTATAACTGTGTGAGTTTGTCATTAGTAATTAGGATTATGGCCAAACACTTTTGATTTTTAAGGCTGAAACGAGAGCAAAGGCAGTTTAGCATTTGGATTGTTTCAAAAGGCGCTTCTTGCAGATAAGACTATAACTATATATGATATGTGATAACTGTATTGATATATATATATATATACTTATATAGTTTTTAACTACTGTGTGAGTCATAAGTTTTAAGACATGAAAATTATCATCATAATGATGATTATCATATCTTAAATTTTTAATATTAATATATTTAATATTTAATATATTATATATATTATATATACTAAATAAGTACTATAATAGTAACTATAATAGTAACTATAATAGTACTAACGAATAGTACTAAACTATAAGTTTACTACTATTTATGACAAACTATAAACTATAAAAATATAAAACATAGTATAAAATATTATTTAAGTTTGAAAAATACACTGTGTAAGGAAGGCAAGGTGGCCAGCAGTCCTTAAAAACCTGGAAAAGTCCTAGACAAACACATATTTTAGCAATAATTTCTGGAAATCCCACAACTTTTTTTTCTTAAATAGTTCAATATTTCATTATCATGTTTTTATCTTTTACAGAGTTGTTATTAATTTTGCATAGATTTATAATAAATTTGATAATTATGTATTTTCTATAATTCAAAAAATATATTAATGTTACTGTTAGTATTATTAACATCTACTATATAGTTGTTTTTCATTTTCATATTTTTTTTTAAATCAAAATATTTATAAGATAATATTGTATAAGTTTTTATTATTAGATTATTTTGCACCCTCACCTCCTCAATTACATGTTCATGGTAAAACAGAGATTTTTATTGAGTGGGATCCTCCTAAAAATCTTCTTGGCAGATTAAATTATTATGAACTTAGAATGGATAACATGGTTTGTTGTTTTTTTATGTTTTTCTACTTTAATTTGTTTTTAGTTTGAAATCTAACAAGAAATTCTCTGATTCTTAGTAACAGTAGTTGTGACATGAATTATAATTTTCTGATAGAAAAAGTAATTTTTCATTTAACACGGAAAGTGTGAACACAGAGGCTATTAAAGTTTTTTTGCTAATCATATGAGGAATTTTATTGTTACTATAGTCTTTGCTTATGCATGTTTCTTTATGATTTTTCCCATCATTTACATTCTTTCTTACTGTTGTTGTTTTTTTATTTTGCTCACAACAAAAAGCCATATTAAGATTTGAAGTTAACTGTGAAACCAAAAGTAGTAAAGAGAGTTAAAGAAAAGAAAACTGTTGATAGAAAACTGTAAATTAAAAACTGTTGATAGAAAACTGTAAATTAAAAACTGTTGATAGAAAACTGTAAATTAAAACCTATTGATAGAAAACTGTAAATTAAAAACTGCTGATAGAAGACTGTTAATTAAAAACTATTGATAGAAGGCTGTAACTTAAAAATAGTTGATAGAAGGCTGTAAATTAAAAACTGTTGATAGAAGGGTGTAAATTAAAAACTATTGATAAAAGAGTGTAAATTAAAAACTGTTGATAGAAGACTGTTAATTAAAAACAGTTGATAGAAGGGTGTAAATTAAAAACTGTTGATAGAAGACTGTAAATTAAAAACTGCTGATAAAAGTCTATAAATTAGATGAGTCAGGAAAGCATGAAGAGATGTGTGATTTTCAAAGTTTGTGATAAAAACTATTTAAAAGTTTTTTTAAACAGAAAAGATTATAAAACAAGATTAAATTGAACAATTGAATCAGGGAACAGAAGCAGAGAATTGAATCAGGAGTGAGAAACTAGTAAAAAAGGATTCATTTTGTTTATGGTTTCAATAAAAGGTCAGTAGTAAACAATAATCCAAAGAGACTTATTTTAGAGGTCTCAATAAGAGTGTTGCGCTAAAAGAATATAATTAATATTACAATAATTATTAACAGTAAAAAAACAAGTTCAAAGAGTCTTGTTTTCCAGTGTGCTGTAAAGCGGCATCTGTTATCCCCATTTTAAAAAATTTTTGAAAATTGGGATTCAATCTGAAGATTTGAAGAATCTGAAAATTCAATTTGAAGAATCTGAAAATTTTTGAAAATTTTGGAGAGCAATCTGAAGAGTATATTGTGGAGAGTAATCTAACAAGCAACCTAATCAGTCTGACAACCATCTCGTTAGTCTTATTCCTATCATAAGCAAAGTTCTTGAATCTTTAATTAATAAACACTTAATGTCTCATCTTGAATCTAATAACTTACTTTCTGATCATCAATAAGGGTTTTGATCTTCTTGTTCTACAGTTGATTTGCTAACAGTAATAACCAATAGGTTTTATTGTGCATTAAATTGAGTTGAAGAAGTTAAGACCATCATTCTTGACATTTCTAAAGCTTTTGATAAAGTTTGACATGCTGGTCTTCTCAATAACTTTTTTTCTTACAATGTATCAGGTAACATCTTTAAGATTTTTGAATCCTTTCATTCCATTGGTAGTTTAAAAATAGTCCTCGATGGACAGCACTCTTATTCATATGCTCTTTGTTTTTTAGACAAGATGCAAAAATAAATTGTAAACATAGTTAGACCTGCTTTTGCAGCCAACCTCCAACCATTATCACATTGTGGTAATGTTGCTTCTCTTTCTCTTTTTTACAAATATTATAATGAGCACTGCTCTAAAGAGCTATCGATTTTTGTACTATCTACTCAAATTCATTGTGTTACTTTGTCATTTAGTTAAGTCTCATCCTTTTTCTGTGACTGTTCTTAAGTGCTATAAAATCTCCTATTTATCTAGTTTTTTTCCTCAAACATCAGTTTTTTTGGAATTCACTTCCTTTATCTTGCTTTCCTGATTTATACAATTTGCAATCTTTTAAGTTGTCTGTCAATCATTATCTTGCTCTACAAACTTCATATTTTCTCTTCCAGTAACTTCCAACTCTTATAGTGGTTGTTTCAGCCTTGTTGGAAACAAAGATGTTAAAAAAATTTTTTTTTTGAGTTCTCAGTATACTTGAAGCCCTTTTTCTAATCCTTATGAAAAACATTCTTAAGCTTAGATTAGTTTATTTTTTCTAAAGTCTAATATAATATCATATTGATGTTATTGCACTCTTTACTGATTAAAGGAAATCCAAATGCATAGGATATTTTTTTTCTTCTGTTTTTATGTTCTTAAAACCTTTTAGATTTACTATTTTTTGGAAAACCATTATGTGTTTTGTTTCAAATGTCCTTTTTTATTGAATGTTGTTCTTTTTTTAGCAAATATTTTTCCTCCTCATATCATGATTTTTTGTTTATTATTTGTTTAAATATATATTTATTTCTTTGATTTATGCTTTAGAATTAAATTTATATATAAATAAATAATAAAGTTTCAAAACAATTAAAGAACTACAGCAATAATTTACACAGTTAAACATTTCCAGGTAATATATAGAGGAGTTGATCGCTGTTTTACTGTGCAAGCTCTTCAGCCAACTAAAGTTTATAACTTTACAGTAACTACATTTAGTTATATTTGAAATTTGTTTTTAGTTTTAAAATGTTATTCTGAAGGGAAAATATTAAATTTCAGGTTTCAGCTTGGATGAGTGAGGGTAGATGCGAAAGTTTACCCAGAACACCTCGAATCAGCAAGCAATGTAAGTTGTTTTAATATATCCAGATATTAATAATAATATATAAAAAAGTATAATTTTTTTTTAGTTTTGATTTTAAATCAGATTTGAATTCTCTGACTGTTCCATTACGTGCTTTTGTTACGTGACTCCATTACGTGCTTTTGTTTAACACCTCTTCACTTGATTACCTTAGTTTTTTTATTCTTTATTCATTTGCTAATGATGTTGTTATTGGTGACGTTTATATTTATCAAACTCATTGGCTTAGCTCTAGACTTTTCTGGACTTATATCTCAAAATAAATTTTATTTAAACCTCTTACCTAGAAGAGAGTTAACAACTACAAACTGAAATGTATTTAAAAAGTGTTTAAATACCTAAAATTACCATCTACAGCAGGGATGGCCAAAGTCTTAATGACAAAGAGCAAAAAAATTAATTACAAAATAAATAATCTGTGTAAAAAGTAAATGATTACTACAGATGTAGTCTTTTTTATATATTTTTTTTCAATTTTTTTTAATTCAAACAAAAACATCTTTTCAATTATCTAAGTATAATAACATCTGTGCAACTACACCTGGAGGTTTCACAGTTGTAGTTACATCTTTTCAATTATGTTAAGAAAAAACCACGTATGTACAACTACATCTGTAAATCCTGAAAACGTAGTTACATTTTTTAAATTATATTAAAAATAGCTACATGATTTTATCAAATTTTTAAATTATAATGTGTTATATTAATCAGATGTAGTTACATATATGATTTTTTTTTTCAGATGTAGTTACATCTGGAAAAAATTATTAAATAATAATACATTATTTTAACCAGATTTAGTTTCATATAAGTTTTTTTTTCAGATGTAATTATATCTGTAAGAAATTCTTCCAGATGTTATTGGCCTTTGTGAAAAATTACCAGATGTAGTTCTGTCTAAAGATGTTGTTGATTTTCCAGATGCAAATAAAGGGGTCGTTGATTTTCCAGATAATATTGGACAGATGTTGTAAGAGTAAAAAAAAAAACACAGATGATCTTGGACGAAATTGCACAGATGATCTTGGACTAGTCCACAGATGTTTTGGACAGATGTAGTAATCTTTTACCCAAATTTCCAGAGTTCTTTCAGGAGAAATAGATGAAAGAGAGCTTATGATCATGTCTGTCACCAATAGCTCACCAGTGTATTCTTTAATCTTGTGTGATTTTTAATTTTAATCTTGTGTGAGTTTTAAATTTAAATTGATATTTATAAAAGACTTGTTTTCATTCTTCTATTTAGCATACCATTTTATCAATATTGTATTAAAACAAATCTATGTATTTTTTTAAACCTAACTTACAAATACTTGTATTTGTATTTGGAAAATGCCAATTACTTATATTTGTACTTAATTTGGAAATCTGAAATTAAAGTATTTGTATTTGTGTTTGACCCCTGTGTATGATTATTAATTTGGTGTTTAATTGCTGATATATTGATTCTGATATAATGAATGGTTGGTAAAAAGTTTTATTATTTTAAATTTTGAAATCTGCAAAGTCATTGTCAAATAAGTGTAAAAGTCGATATGGCGGCATTTTCATAACTCTATTCAACTTCTACCTCTAAAAAGTTATTTTTCGTTGTTGTTGTTGTTGTTGTTATGCGTGTTATGTCGTTGTGCGTCTTGTATTAATAAAAAATAATGCATTGCAATGCTAACTTTATTGGTTTCTCTATCTAGTTCTAACCAGATTTAGATTTTCTATCTATCGGTTAAATTTCTTTATCTACTCTTAACTCGGTTTAAATTCTTGATTTACTATTAAGCCAGTTTTGATTTTTTATCTGCTTTTTGTTCGGTTTAAGTTTTTTATCTACTTCTAAGTTTGTTCTGCTGGAGATTCCTGGTATCGAAGTGGTTTGATGTGTTATTTGAATATTCGATAATCAAATTATTTGAATAAACATTTTGTGAAAAGTTCAATTAAAATATTAAAGATAATTTGATAACATTTTTTAATTTAGGTGATTTTTGAGTCGTGCACTTTTTTTGCAAACGAGTTTTT
Organism: Hydra vulgaris; assembly: GCF_022113875.1. Classification (NCBI taxonomy): domain Eukaryota; kingdom Metazoa; phylum Cnidaria; class Hydrozoa; order Anthoathecata; family Hydridae; genus Hydra; species Hydra vulgaris. The sequence continues at coordinate 2,944,559 of NC_061161.1, forward strand.
GTGACATTAACATTTGAAATAAAGTTTTATGATGGTTTCCATTAATCATTTTTATGTGATCATTTTTATTATTGTTATTAAAAAAGTTTGGAAATAAGATAATAAAAATTAAAATTTTAACTTTTTTTTTTTATTGTAGCTACATCATCGTCTATTTTAAAAAGAAGAATCTCTCTCAAAGAGTAATTTGAATCGCAATACAACGAATTGTTAGTATGCGACTATATGCAACTTGTAAAGTTAAAATTTTTAAGTAAAAATAAAAATGACAAAAGTGTAATTGTTAAATATGTAAACAATATTTACAATTATTTGTATAAAGTTTTTGTTTTACAAAAGTTTTTTTTCGTAAGATGGTATATTGCAACTTTAAAATGTTTTAAGGATGGTGATGAAATTCCAGCAAAAAAAAAACAGAGAGAAAAAAGGAGGTTCGTTTCAAAAAATTCATAAAACTTATTCCTTATAGACGCTATCCAGCTAAATTAGGAAGATCAGTTGAAAATAGTTGAAAACCAATTCCAAATTCATCAGAAATTTGATTAAAACAAACTGGATGAAAGCTAATTAAAAACCAGTTATCTCAAGGCCGACAACATTGGTTTCTTCATATCAGAGCCGACAACATGGGTTTCATCTATATATCTAGAGTTTTCTTTAATAAAAAAAAGTAGGGATAGGCGGTGTCGTCGGCTCTCTGCTGGTCTGAGACAAAAAATGATAAAGAAACGGCAACTTTTTCTAATGAACAGCTAATCCTGCTTAGGCGCCCTGTTAAAAGACAAAAATGATTGAGTTAATAGAGTTAGTTTAAAAGAGGTCCCGCCTAATATAAGGGCTTTTCCAAAGTGCATCAGGGGTTAATTTTTTATGGTACATTTTTCAAGGACAAAAAACTCGCACTAAATTTTTTACTTATATCATACTTTATTGATAGAGAAATTAAAATTAACTAAGAGTTCTATTTTTATGACAAATGTAAAATCTCATTCTAATAGAATATTTAGCTTCCATATACTTTCCAGCAGGATTTAGCTTTCAAAAAATAAAACAAAAACGGTTCAAAAGTAAAATTACTCGTGTTTCATTCCTGTGTCAGAATAGCTCGCCAACAGTCCAGATTTGACCCCTTATGTTTTCTTTGCATGAGGTTATTCGCGTTGGAAAAACTAAAAAATGTAAAATGCAATAAATTAAACGATTCAGGATTTACTAGGCAAAATGTGGGGTGAAATTCTTGACGGTATTGTCTATTGTCATCTATGACAATATAATTCCGTCAAGAATTTTATCTCACATATGTGTATTAAAGAAAAATTTGAAATAAATTAATTTTTTATATTAAATATTAATGTAAGTTTCAGAAAAATTCTTAAATCAGAAAAGTGAAAATCCCTTTCTCTAATTAAGATCTCAAATCTGAAGAATTGTTATTTAGCAAACACAAAAACTATTAGATATTTGTAAATCCCCTCTCTGTAATATACTTTAATAAAAGTCTATTCTATTAGGTAGATTTAAAAGGTACTGTTATTTAGTCACTTAGTTAGCTTAAGCATTTTGTTCTAATTGCATTTTTTTAATTTAAAATCGACAATCTATTATGTTACTGTTTGCACAGCATTCATAGGTATTTATAGTTATTCTGAAAACAATATTATGGAATAAAAACATTATACACTGTCAAGTGCTATTTTCTGTTGTTGTATTTAAGTAATATTTTGATCCGATAAAGTAGAGACTGACGTAAATATATTAAAAAAAAAAAACAATACAAAAAATCTGTGAATTCCTTTAAACTATAGAACGATTATAACCAAAAATTATTTTCTTTTTTTATTAGAAAAACTTCCCCTTTTTACAGATAAAATAAAAACCAGAACCGTTTGATTTATCATATACTGTGCTTTAACACAAGATAAACGATTTTATTTGTAACTTAGTCATGAGATAAATCTGAAGAATTGTTTCACATAAAACTAATTTATACTGAAACTTTAGAGAGAGATCTCTTGCACAATTTCATGTTAAACATATATTTTTTTTTATTAAATGAAATTATATATATGTATATATATATATATATATATATATATATATATATATATATATATATATATATATATATATATATATATATATATATATATATATATATATTTATATATCACACCCTAAAGGAAATATTTCTTGCGAAAAAAAGTACACCAGAAATGGATTAAAATATTCTATATATAAATTCTGTATAAAATTTTTAAAAGATATATATAAATCATATCTTTTAAAAAAAAAAAGGGGTTTAAGCGGGCAGGTCATGATTTTTTGATGTTCAAAATAGGTAACTTCCAGAGTTGGTGCAAACTTCAATTTTTGTAATATTGATACTGGTATTAATTAAAAATGTTTTACAAAAAATTACAATGATAGGAGGATAGGAATGACTGGGAGCAATATTCACCTGAAAATTTAGGTCCAAATTGGAAAACAAGAAAATTTTTTTTTTTTTGCATTATCTCAAAAAAGATAAAAATTCATCGTGAAAATTATTTTATCTTATATATTTTTATATATCTTTATATTAAAAAAGTTTTTATACCTTTATATAAAAATGGAAAGTTTTAAACAATACGTTAATTACGGTAAATTTTATGGAAAGTTTTAAACAATACGTTAATTACGGTAAAAAAGCGTTTTCATTACAAGTTAAATGTATAAACAACATTTCTCTGTTTTTTATACTTCCTTTTGGTATACCGCAAAAAAAAATTTATAATAGATTCTATGAACTTTTTTTTATCTGCTGCAAAAGATAATTAAAAAATTTTAAAAATTGGTTAGTATTGCTCATATCGTTTTAAAATGCCAAATATTAAAGTTTCTTAAAAAGATAATAGAGCTTTAGTCTGCTTAATTTGTTTTTTAAAAGGATCAAGAATGATAAAAGTTAAAGAATGAAGTGTGACATTGAACAGAATACAAAAGTTTTTTTAAAATCATTTGATTTGAACAATGAAAACTTTCCTAATGTACATTAGCACTAGATTACATTTGTACTAAAGTAGAAAAGCATTAGAAAGACTTGAAAAAGGAGATAAAAACATTATTTTGAGTAAACCGTATAAACTCTCAAAAGTCAAAGTATACTTACCAGAAACCAATTATTCTGTGTTTGTGACATTTGTAAAATTGCACAAACTACAATTACTTCAAGATCAACATCTAAAAATAGAGAAGAATCAAGTTGGGAAGAGTAAAGTCATCATCAACTGGAAAAATAAAAATGTTTAAAAGTTGTAAGGTTGTCATTGGAAGAGGATTACCCCACCCTTGCACTCTCACAACGAGAAGAACTTGACAAAGGTAGGGCCTTTTATTTTTAATTCAATATTTTAAATCTGAAATGAAGAAATTTATATAAAATATTTGAAATATAAAAACTGAAAACATTGAAGTAAATTTCTTTTTATATTAAGATATTAAGACGAGGCGCCGAAGTTGACCAAATGAAAAGCTCTTCGAAAGCGCTTTTTCCAGTTGAAAAAATCTTAATTTTGGAAATAAGCAAACTTATAAACACTTGTAGACTTATTAATAAGAAAAATATTTAAAAGAAATGTAAGAGAAAAATTAAGTGAAGAAGATAGGTTTTTAAATAATAATTATAATGTTAAAGAAATGATTTTTGAAAAAGATTGCAGACAGTTGGTTTATTGTAAAAACATTAAAGGACTTGTTAAAACATTAATAAAGGAGAGAAAATTGTCAAAAGATTATATTTTAAAGGTGGGCATTGGTGTTGAAGACGAAATTTTAAAAGTTTATTAAAATGTTATAGAAAAGGTGACAGAATGTAATCTCAAAAAAAAAAGTTTAGCTATGAGGAAGGAATAGGTAATAAAAAATACCAAGATGGTGGCGTTAACAAATTGTTTGTAATTGGCTTAAAACAGGAAACGTGGCTTATTTGTTTTTTTAAAAGGATCAAGAATGATGAAAATTAAAGAAGGAAGTGTGATATTAAACAGAACACATAAGTTTTTTTTAAAATCATTTGATTTGAAGAATGAAAACTTTCCAATGTATTAAAGTACATTAGCACTAAATTACATTTGTACTAAAGTAGAAAAGCATTAGAAAGACTTGAAAAAGGAGATAAAAACATTATTTTGAGTAAACCGTATAAACTCTCAAAAGTCAAAGTATACTTACCAGAAACCAATTATTCTGTGTTTGTGACATTTGTAAAATTGCACAAACTACAATTACTTCAAGATCAACATCTAAAAATAGAGAAGAATCAAGTTGGGAAGAGTAAAGTCATCATCACCTGGAAAAATAAAAATGTTTAAAAGTTGTAAGGTTGTCATTGGAAGAGGATTACCCCACCCTCGCACTCTCACAACGAGAAGAACTTGATAAAGGTAGGGCCTTTTATTTTTAATTCAATATTTTAAATCTGAAATGAAGAAATTTATATAAAATATTTGAAATATAAAAACTAAAAAAAACATGGAAGTAATTTTCTTTTGATATTAAGATATTAAGAGTTGGGAGCCAAAGTTCTTTGTATATTTAGAAGCTAGAGGGGAAGAAAAATATTTAGAAGAAATGTAAGAGAAAAATTAACTGAAGAAGATAGGTTTTTTAATAATAACTTCAATGTTAAAGAAATGATTTTTGAAAAAGATTGCAGACAGTTGGTTTATTGTAAAAACATTAAAGGACTTGTTAAAACAATAATAAAGGAGAGAAAATTGTCAAAAGATTATATTTTAAAGGTGGGCATTGATGTTGAAGGAGAAATTTTAAAAGTTTATTTAAATCTTATAGAAAAAGTGACAGAATGTAATGTTAAAAAAAAAAAGTTTAGCCATGAGGAAGGAATAGGAAATAAAAAATACCAAGATGGTGGCGTTATTAAATTGTTTGTAATTGGCTTAAAACAGGACACGTGACTGAATCTTATTCAAATCTTGAGAAAATTACTATTTTAAAGCTAAATAGTTCAAAAAATTTTTTATGCATTTGATATAAAATTGGTCAATATATTTTGGAAAGTGCGGCATCAACACATCCTTGCCTTTGGTGTAATAGCAAAGAAAAAATGCGTTCATTAGCTAATGCTTACAAAGCCTTTCGTGAGCATTAGCTAATGAACGCAATTAGCAACTGCATCTTATATTGATTGCGTTAACCGTCTATAGATTAAAAATATTTTACAAGATTATTGTAAAATCTGTTTGCATTTCCACAAAGTAAATAGAGTTCCATTCAAGAATTTATGTCATCAGGCAGATCAACCAGTGGATACTACCTTATTTGCAAACTAGTGGAATCTTATTTTAATTTTTCAAAGGCCTAAGCTGCATAATGGTCAATTTAAAGGTGGAGATTTAAACCACTCAAAAATATTTATGTATTAAAAAAATTAATAAAATCTTCCAAACTGGAAAAAGATGAACATATTATTTCAAGAGTTAATTACTTTAAATGTTTTTAATCTGTTAAAGTTGTGTTTCTTGCTTTAATTTTTCACCTGAATATAAGTCAACCAATAACGAATACAAAGATGCTTATGTTAAACTTGGTCTTCAATTGTCACTGAAAGTGCATGCTCTTATCAAACATACATGTGAATTTCTTTTACTAATGTGAAATTCCAATACAAATAAAGGATTAAGTTTTTGGTCTGAACATGCCTCTGAATCTGTTTATTATGATTTTTAAGCAGTTTTGAGAGGGTGAATACAAGGTTCCTAGAAGCCGTTTAAGGCTAGAGGATAAAACAAATAGATAATTTTTGTATAAAAGTATAAAAACTTTTTTAATATAAAAATATAAAAGATTAATTAATTTTCCAGATGAATTTTTATCTTTTTAAGAATACTGCAAAAAAAAAAAAAAATCTTTTCTTGTTTACACATTTGAGACAGTGGATTCTGATTATTCAGGTGAATATTGTTCCCAGGCTCCTATCATAGTAATTTTTTGTAAAACTTTCTTATTTGATACCAGTGTCAATATTAAAAAATTTGAAGTTTACACAATCTCTGGAAGTTACCTATTTTGAACATCAAAAAATCATGACTCCCGTTTAACCCCCTTTTTTTTGGAAGATGTCGACAGAATTTTTTCAAAATCTAGGTCATAACAGAACAAGGTATGGTGGTTTCAAAAATGCAATCCGTTTCTAGTATAGTTTTTATTTCGTGAGAAATTTTACCACTAGGGTGTGTACAACAAACTTAGGGGTTGTTCATAAAGTACGAACGCTCATAGGAGGAAGGTCTTCATAAAACGTACCAAAGCGTTTTTTTTTGGGGAGAGGGTTCAATATAAAAGTACGTACACCAATTTTCTAATTTATCACAATTAACCAGCTAATCAATAGAAAAGTTAAAATTATGACTAAAGATCCTAGTTTGCCAATATTAAAAGATGTTCTGTATAGGGAGTAGACGGTATAGTTTCCCTCAATGCACACACATGCATGTGGGCCCGCATAATTTTTTGATGCTCCAGATAGAATACTATTACAATATTTTTAAGATTGGAGCTTTTACAAACTCCAAACTTAAGTATACCTTTGCTAAATTTGTAAAAGTGTCCAATCTAGAACATCAAAAAATCCTGCGGGGGCCCATGCCACCCCTTATATACTGGCGTATTTCAGGCAACCTATTTTTTGAGTTGTCAAAAAACAGATTTTAACAGTACCGTGGCTAACAGGTCTGATATCCCCCAAAAAACGTGTCATTTGGGTCTCAAAATCTTCTAAATTTTACCGCTAGGTTTTGCTAAAATAAAAAGCTCTTTAAATTAGCAAAAGGCCACAAAAATTTCTTCCCCCTTTCTCCACCTCAAATTAAGTCGTACGGGTAGGCTGACCTCGGCACCGGATTTTAGGCCTTGTTTTCAATATTACTGATCTAGCGTAGGGCTCGTTTTTTACAGACTGAATAAATAGGGGTGCCTGAAAAATACGTCTTTATTTTTTATAAAAAAATAAAGTATTGTTCACTTTATTTGATTTGTCATTAAAACAAAAATAAGTACAATGTTACTCGACCGGGAAGCAAACAACGGTCTCCGTCGCCACAGCCCTTAGCATTAGCCTTTTAGCCATGCGAACACATTTAAAAAGTGTAATTTAAGTTAATTAAAAATAATATTGGAATATATATTTGAAGACGTTTTTTAAATAGGTGCCACAAACAAAGAGCTTTTGGGTCGTAGAGAGTATCTAAGGTACCATGTGTTTGTTTATTAATAAGATCAATGCGGTTATTACACTTTTCTTTCACCCTTCTTTATTGGTCTTCTTCTCATGACTGCACTTTCTGATCAAATTGAACATGTATAATTATATCTTTCTATTGTTATTTCTCTTCAATTTCTGATCAAATTGAACATGCCCTTTCTCTTTACCTCCAGTATTGTTGTTATTGATGAATTTAATGCTCATGACACTGAATGGCTCTAATGCCACTGACCCTGCTGGTACTTAAACCTCTAACTTCTGCATTTCTCAATTTCTTACTCAGATAATTAACTTTGTAACTTGTTTTCTAAACAACTCGTATCACTTACCTTTACTCCTTGATTTGTATTGTGTCTCTGAACCTAGCTTTTGTTCAGTTTATCCTTATTCTCCTTTAGATGGTTCCTATATAAGGTACCATTTTTTTCTGTTATTAAATTTTTTATTGGGGAGGGCCTAGAGTAATTAGGGTCCCAAGCCAAGTTTTTCATTTTTTGCTAAATGTAAAATCTGAGTTTTACTGTTTTAATGTTAAGCTAGTTTAACATTAATAGAAAACTTTTTTACATTTTAGAAAATTAAAACAAAACAATTAAATGCGAATAAATTATTACCAATTACTTTCTACTATTTAAAGTGATAGTTTATATTTACGAAAATGATAGTTTATATTTACGAAAATGATAGTTTATATTTACGAAAATGATAGTTTATATTTACGAAAATGATAGTTTATATTTATGAAAATAAATATGAAAATACAAAAAAAACACAAAAAAAAAACATGAAAATTATTTTTTATTAGCAAATTTAAGATTTTATTGTGGTGAAACATTTCTCAAAAAATACAACTTTCGAGCAGTTCCCAAGATCCTTTTTAGTCATTCTCTTAGTCAAGTTTTTTCTAAACTTTTTATCTACAAAAAATACATTTTAAAGATGATCTTCATCTTTGGTAGCTAAAATAAAATCTTTAATGAGCTTAATGTTTCTTTCTGCACCATCATTTACAACAGATATGTTTTTGATTCATACAATAAAATCTAGCAACTGAGGATGGTTATAAACATCTATAGTATTAAGAATATTTTTGAGCCATTTATTTATGCTTGCTCTTGATATTTTAAAATGTTTGAAGAGAAGGTAGCTTTGCTCGGAAATTAACCCAGGTAGCTCTGTGATCTCTCCAATTTGTACCTTTGATGGTTTACAACGCTGAAGTTCATTTGACTCTTCAAACTCCATCAGAGCTAACAGCATTTTTAGCTTTGTTTCAGTAGGAACTTTTTTAAGTTGTGGAGTTAAGTAACACGTATGGCATCCCATGCTGAGAAGCATTTCCAATATTCTTACTGACTTTTTTCAATACATAGGCTGTCTGGATAGCTTTCAAACCATTGTAGGAAACTAGAAATCCTGAAAAAATATTTTAAAAACCATTGAGCATAGCAAATTGCAATAAACAAACTTTCATCATTCAACTGCAACACTTCTTTTTCTGTCAAGATCTTACTGATATCTTTGGTAATATAAAGAGTCAGAATGTAGATCGCATCTGCTAAAAATCTTGCCTGATGGCAGGCGCCAGGTTGATGGAACTTAAAATCTTGTACTTCCGCTACAAGGAAGAAAGGGACAAGCTTACAAACTGTACCATAATCATTCCTTGAAAACACTATAACAGTTGTTGCATAAGTCAAAAATGTCTTAGCTTCCTTTGCAACAGTGAGAAGAAAAGAGTCAATTTTCAGATCATCTCTTTGCCAGTCCAATTTAAATAAATTTTTCACTTCATTAACTTTCTCACAGATTTCAGGCCACTTGTTCTTTAGCTTGACATAAAGAGCTCTTCTTGGACCATTAGTTTTCTCGCTATTAAAAGTAGCCATATAATGAGATACATGTACTTCATATATGTGTCTCCTACACATTATCCACAATATTGGTAATTTTAAAATATCTGTAAGAATTTGGACTGTTCCATTGACTCCGCCTGTATTGCTTGCAGTTGTATCACAGCTTATACCAATAATCTGCTATTTACATCCATAATATTCTAAAAGATTGTGCTTGTCTTCTGCTTGCTCAACTCATTTGAAGAGGGACATTGAACAACACTTAAAAGATGGTCTTCCATGGTATCGTCATCCGGGGAACTTACTGAGACTGCAAGTTGCTCAATTTTTTTGAATAATGTTAAGCCCAGTGGTAATTAGTTCCAACAGTTTGGTATCAAAATGAAGAATAAGCCATTGGTCTTTAAGATGATTAGATATTAAAATCCGCTCCAAATCTCCTTCAAATTCTGCATATTTGAACTTTTTTTTATGAAATGTGCTTTGTTAAAGCGGAATATCATTAATTTCTATACCTCCAGCTTTAAATACTTTACTTAAAATTGCCAGATGAGGTCGTACACCAACATTGAACCTTGATACTGGATTAGCAATACATTCACTGCTCTATTTATCATATCTCCAGAGTTGTACCTAGGTTTCATTTTATAATATTTTTCTACCTATTTATAACTATATACTTTTCAATAAAACAGCTTTAGATTTTGAAAATTACAATTATGTTATTATAACAATACTACACTTGTTTCCAACCTTTACCCAGAAATCTTTATCCTCGCTGATTTCAGAGTCCTCGTTTGACTTTTCTTCCTCATTGCTGAATTAAATCTTTTCTGTCATGGGGTCATGTGGCAACAAAACATTATTGATATCTTTTAAGTTTTTCTGTCTCTCTAATTCTTTCTCTCTCAACTTATCTAGCTTGTCCTTTCTCCTGTTTGCATCCAGTACTCTTCTACTGCCAATCTCAAAAACAAGATCCTTGGATTTCAATTTCAATTTGCAACCAACATTAGAAGAAGTGGGTATGTATTTAACTTATGACTCGCGAAGGATAAATTGATAGTATCTTAAAATATCACCATTAGATGAAAGCTGTCTCTGAATTCCTCTAAATTCCTCATTGGGTACTTCAATAGGTAAAAATACCTCAACCTTTCTGTACTTTTCCGTTTTTTGTTATTCTGTCTCATCATCATCTTTTTTTTAGTTGTTCTACCTATTTTTTATTCGAATTTTGAAATAATCAGTTTTTTAATTAAATTTATACTATATTTTACACTTGCATCAAAAATCAATGTCGTTATTCCCTTCCCAGCAAGCACATAACGTTATTTCAACGTTGCGGTTTAGTTGATATTTGGTTGAAAAATAACGATACAAATTTCAACGTTATTTCAACGTAAGTCCAACGTTAAGAAGAAAACGTTGAAAATTTCAACGTTAATTCAACGTTTATTTTGGTTTACTTTCTAACATTAATGCTTTGCAACAGCCGTTTAAAATTTACCGACCAAATGTAATTCAAGTTTCAAACGCATTGTAATGTTATGAACTGATAAAAACTAAGAATACAGGTCATAGAACGTCAGATACAAACAAAGTTATTTGAAATTTTAAAGTAGTGTTATTTTTTTGAAAGTTCTTATGCTAAAGGGTTAATATATAGTTTTTAATTTACTATTTTTCTCGGATTAAATTTTTTAAATGTGATAAAAATATGTGTAATTTAATAAAAACTTCAAAAGTTTTCAAACTTTATAATAAATAATACTTAATTATATATAATAGTCTTATATAATATAGTAAATATAGATATTTTACTAATATAGTAAAATTATTTCAAACACTACATAATCAATTCATAAAAGTAACTATTATATGTATGACTAAAATCAATGTATATATTTTTAATTTAGATACCTAATAAATTTAAATAGTGAACTATGACTTCAAGAACTTCTCAATGGAGAAAAATTAATAAGGGTATCATCAAGTTAGCTTCTCAAACCAACATTGAATCAATCGAAGATATTACAGCTGATGACGATAATGTGAATCAAAATTTTGGTTTGTTCGAAGGTCCTAATGATAGTGTTACTGATTCACATGAGAGTAGTGATGAAAATGATAATGATGAAGAAGTTAGAGTTTCTGATAATGGCGCAGAAGATATTTTTCAACCCATGTTAGCAAAATGGGTTGTTAGAAATCAAATTTTTAACATAGCAACAAATGAGTTACTTAAGTTGATGCAATCAATTGGTCATAATTATTTGCCAAATGATGTAAGAACATTGTTAAATACACCTAGAAGTGTTGAAGTAAAGGTTAAATGTGGTGGCGAGTATATTTATTTTGGGTTACAAAAATGCATACTTAAAATTTTAAATAAATTATCCAACATAAATAAAATTGATTTGGTTGTTAATATTGATGGGTTTCCCTTATATAAAAGTTCTTCTGTTGAAATATGGCCAATATTATGTCAATTTTCAATATCATTACCATTTAGTGTTGCAATATTTTGTGGAAATGCTAAACCATCATCAGAGAGTGAGTTTTTGGAAGATTTTTTAGAAGAATTAACATCTTTAAGTTTTAATGGTGTGGAGCATGCAGGAAAGCATTATCCTGTTTCTCTGAAGTATTTCTGTTGCGATGCTCCAGCAAGACAATTTTTAAAATCTATCACCAGTCATACTGGCTATAATGCATGCGAACGCTGTGAAATTCCTGGCGAATATTTAAATCACCGTGTTATATTTGAAGGACTACATTTTCCGTTAAGAACTGATATTGGGTTTAATTTATTTAATTACAAAGAACATCAAAAAAGTATATGTAGTTTGTCATCAAGAAATGTTCCTTGCATTTCTGGATTTGTTTTAGACATAATGCATCTAGTATATCTTGGTGTGGTTAAAAGAATCTTGAAATATTTGTATCAAGGTCCAAAGGTATCTAGACTTGCACCAGCTCAAAAGGCAGCCATATCAGATTACCTTCTCCAACTTAATGGCAAAATGCCATCAGAGTTTGCCCGACAACCAAGAAGTCTGGCTGAGTTTAAGCGATGGAAAGCAACAGAGTTTAAGAATTTTCTGTTGTATACTGGAATGGTTGTACTAAAAAACATTGTTTCGCGCCAAATGTATCACCATTTTTTGTCATTATCTGTAGCAGTGACCATAATGGTTGATGACATGTTTTTTTTAGATGGTGAATTAGTGTCCTATGCACAACAGCTTTTAAATTGGTTTGTTAGCGCTGCTCCTGTTTTGTATGGACAAGATTTTATGAGTTATAATGTTCATCATTTAACGCATATCGCTGATGACATTAGTAATCATTCCTCTAGTCTGCAAGAAATGTCTGCTTTCCCTTTTGAGAATTACCTAAGAACTCTTAAGAAGTATATTCGTAAACCTCAAAATCCATTATCGCAAATAACTAAAAGAATTGCCGAAATCGAAAATACTAATTCTTATCAAAACGAGAAGAATATAAAAACAAAATTTAAGTCTAATAATAAAGATAGCTGGTTTTTCCTTTATTCGCCAAAAATTATATGCATTACAAAAGTTTTAAAAAAAAATGATATTGAATGCAATGTATACAAGTTATCCAGACTAGATGGATTTTTTAGCAAGCCGTGTTGCTCAAAACTTGTGGATATTTATCTTCTGCATGCAAACAGTGGGTTTCAAAGAAAAGTTATTAAAAAAAATAAAATAAGAAAAAAAGCATGTGCTATTCCATATAAAACTGGGACTGTTATTATACCACTGCATCACAATGTTAAATTATAGATACTGTTTATAAAACATTAAGTAGTTCATTTGTATTTGTTATTATTACTGTTTTTGTAATTTAATATAATTTTTCTTTGAATATGTTTTCAAAACCGCAATTCACACATGACGTAAGCATGTGCAAAAAAGTTTAATGATAATGATGACTTAAACTTTTTTGTGCAACACACACACACAAAAGTATAATTATGTGCAAACTCTATTTTGTTTTATTGTATCGCAATAAGTATATTGTATCAAAAATATTTTCTGACAATTTATAAGTATTTTTGGTTTGAAAATATTCATATTTCTTTTAGTTCAGAATGAATATTTCTAAAATATTTTTTAAAAAGGTTTTACAGGTTTTTTCAATTTTTTATCAGCTAAAATCCATCTTAAAATTAAACTTTTTTGAACTATGGCTTGGACAAGAGCTGTTTGGTTGGAATATTCTAAAGAAGGTGTTGTCAGTGAGTTTGAAAATACAATTCCATCTAATTGGATAAAGAGTGGCTTTGTTTATTGGCCGAATAGAAAAGTGGAATCTGCAGTTCAAAAACGATATGATCCAACAGATGATTGGCTTAAATTTAAACTGAAATATGTCAAAATTACAGGTATTTTCAAATATTGTGTTAAAATAAATACAAATGGTTTATATTTGTACTTGTTCATATTTATATTATACAACTATTTATATTTGTCATATTTAAGGAAAGTATATCCCAGTTATCAAATTTTGATTGCTTTATTAACATACTTAGATAATGATAGAGGTGTATGCGACGAGTATGGTGATAATGTTACTGCTGGAGAGACCGCTGGAGTAATGGATATAATAAGTAAGAAATTTTGATTGCTTGACTAGACATGTTAGTCTAGTTTATTTTGTATTTAATTGTAAAGATAAAATAATGAAAAACTAGCAACGAAGTTCGATTCTTCAATACTTTTGAATTGTTTTTTTAGTTTTTATATTTCTTAAAGTTCTAGAAAAATCTATTTTCAAAGTAAAAATTCTACTTTGTTTTAAAATACTTGTAAAGTGTGTTTTGTAAAATTTAGAGTGTAAACAAATTTCTCCAAATAAAAAACGAACTGTATTACCACTTCCTGTTCCTCCTACTAAGAAAAAGCGAACAACAAAATCTAGTTTAGGTATACACTTGATAAATATTGTGCTTGCTCTATTATGTTAGTAGTGGAGGTTTTAAAATATTAATGTAAATATGATATGTTGTAAAGAAGTCCTTTGGTAATCTTGATTGTTTTTTTATTATTTAGATGTTACACAGTTCTTGGATGACCAAGATGAAAATAGTGAAGAAGAGATGTTTCTTAAAAAGAAAAAAAGGATAAATATCAAATCAAAATGTAAAGAAAATATAAATATAAAAAAAATGTTAAAAAAATGTGTCAGTATTACATTTTCTTTACTGACATTTTTTTTATACTGTATAAAAAAATGTTAAAAGTTATTAGGTTTATGTCATTTTTTTTATATAATAGCTTTATAAAAAAGAATTTAAAAATTATTAGGTTCATTTCATTTTTTTTCATCTATTTATGTTAGGTTTACCACTTAATTCATTGCCAGGCAGTTCACAAATTAGCATGCCAAAAAATAGTCAAAGAATGGATTCAATGATAGCGCCAGAAAATGTTTGTTTGATGTCTTCAGTGATCCCATCAATTTTACCAATAAGGAAAGACTCTGCAAGTATACGTGATGAATTATTTTTAAACAACAATGATAATAAAGGTAATGTAGTTTCTGTCTTTTCTTTTCAATTTTATTTTTGTTCGCATTTAGATTGCTGATAACTTATAAAAATCTGATGTGTTGATGTGCTGGAATTTGTGTTTTATACTTATTTTTTACACAAATCTTTTTTCTTTTTTTTTTAAATTTAGCATTTCAATTGATGGTAATTCGGAAATTAGAACATATCGATACAAGGCTTGATGATCTGTTTAGATTAGTTTCTACTTTTAATGAAAGTAAAGATGATGTTTATCATCTTCCCCAACCATTTGCCGAGCTTGCAGATTTGATAACGTTTGATGCAGGATTGACGAATCTTAAAGAGTTCAAAGCATTTGTAAGGTTTTCATTGTTTTAAATTATTTATATAACACAAGTATGAAAATGAGACTGCGTGATTCATTATAAATTTTATATAAGAAATATTCAAACCATAAAAATACAGGATGACTCATTTTCTTAAAGGGCTACTAAAATTTTGAAAAAGTGCCTCCTAAGAGCCTTGCGGGACAATCGAACATTTTTTTACTTACAAAAGAGTGTTTATTAATTAAACCATATTTTGAACTATGATAATTTTATTTCTTGTAATTATTTAAAAGAAACCTTTAAGAAAGCATTTAAAGTAGTTCTAAAGTGTACAATATATTTTGTAACTTGTAAAATTACTTTTGAATTACAGGTGAAAGAACTTTCTAGACTTGGTGGAAGCAGTGCAAAGAAATGTGTAGCAAATGTTTTAAACAGGTATGTTTCAATATACCTGTTCAGTATCAAATCACATGTATATTGACTAGTCTAGATTGGTTATTCTATTAACTCTAACCACTAAGTTGTCTAATTTTTCAGATCCTAATTAAGATATCCATTGTTGTTTATTGCATAATTTTGCGATGATTTCATTAATTTAGTTTATTTTTAGTTTGAGATATTTTTAATGTAATTTTTTTTAAATTATTTGTTATTTCTTTACAGGTTAATGGCAAATAAACTGCAAGCAAAGTTTAATTTGACTGGATCTAATACAAAACAAACAAAAAAGATTGGTTTTCAAACTTTAAATATTTATAGAGGTGTTATTGGTATGTATATTATATGTCTTTCCGCTGCTCCCACCTATATATATATATATATATATATATATATATATATATATATATATATATATATATATATATATATATATATATATATATATATATATATATATATATATATATATATATATATATATATATATATATATATATATATATATATATATATATATATATATATATATATATATATATATATATATATATATATATATATATATATATATATATATATATATATATATATATATATATATATATATATATATATATATATATATATATATATATATATATATATATATATATATATATATATATATATATATATATATATATATATATATATATATATATATATATATATATATATATAATCGGTGTACCGGTTATAATATACAGTCAGATATATGAACTATGTGAAGTAAATTAATGCTTGTAAATTACAAAATCTTACTTTAAAGATGTTTTTATTTAGATGCAGTTACCCGGTCTTTTAAAATAAAAAAACACGATGCTCGAACATATATTGCAGATTGTTTGAAGTTTGCACCATATCGATTGGACGGTGGGAAACGGGCATCAAATCAAAATGAAACAGAAGTTTATAAAGATGCCGATGCTTATATTTGCGATGAAGAAAACGACGATATTTTATCAAGATCGTTTTAAAAATAATTTCAATTTTGTATCATATTTTGTTTTAAAAATGTCTTAGTTATCGTAGTGGTTTTATTTATAGTTTAGTTTTCTGCGCTTGCACAATATTGGTATGGTATGGGCTATGGGTATGTTATTGGTATGGTATGGGCTTTGGTATGATTGATGTATTGGGCTTTGGTATGAGCACATGTAATGATTCTTCACACATGCTATTTATTATCAGGACAATGCATTGGTGTTATTGCGAGTTGACTACTCACAACAACACTATATTGCACAAAAAATAAATGTTTTGCGGGTTAAATTAGTCACGGTACAAAAAGCAGCTATTTTTTTAAGGTTCATAAAGTAGAATATAAGTTGGTTGAATCAACGCTAAATCAACGTTAATCTAACGTTGATTTATGGTTTGTTTTCAACGTTGATCTAACGTTTGTTTTCAACGTAGATTTGTGTTTCCATTTTAACTAAAAATCAACCGTTTTTCAACCTAAAATTTCAACTTTTTTTCAACGTTATTTCAACGTTGATGTGCTTGCTGCATAAATTTATGGTCGTTATTCCCTTTATGGACGACCCCTAAGTTTAAGCAATACTTTTGGTTCAAAATTTAACGAATTATATTTTTTAATTAAGGAGTGAAATCAGCATTCATAACCTTTTTATTGACATTGAGGTATTTTTCAAAATGCCCCAATGTCAATAATAAACAAGGCTGACATTGGGGCAGTTTTCAAAATGCAGCACTATATAAATTGTCTTTCAAATAACATTAATATTTTTATTTACATTTTTTTTTTGTTTTTGTTTTAATTTATTTATTTAACCATAAATTAAATAAAATTACAAATTTATTTATAAATTTACAAAATTAGGTTTGGTGTCACTTGTATAGTTAAAAATAGTTAAAACTAGTCATTGGAGTGACACTTTAATAAAATAAACAATTAAAGCAAAAAACAAAAAAACAACAAAACAACAATATAGATAGTGACCAAAAAATGGTTATAATAAAAAGAAAAACAGTAGCTATTTAAAAAAGCCAGAATAATAATAAAAAAAGAAAAAGTAAACTGACATAATAAATGAATGAGAAAACACAACGTTTAACGATCAGATTCTGATCGTTAAACTTTATGTCATTCATTCATTCTGAGAAGTGTGATAGAAAATATAATGATACCTACAAATAATATCTACAAATGTAAAACGCAACAATAATCAAAATATTTAGCAACAATACCACAAAAAAAAAAGAAAAAAAAAAGTCAATAATATAAATAATACTGTTGTAATTTTGTGCATCTTTTATTTTGACATGTTCATACGTGTAGTATGAACATGTCAATATAAAAGATGCACAAAATTATACAACAGTATAAACGAAAATAGAAATACTCGAGTCCCTAACACGAGGGGGAAAGGGGGTGGGGGGTGGGGCGGTGGAAAACCTTTATTAATTTTTGGAAAAATTTTTCCACCCACCCCAAGTTTATTTATTTCTCCCCCCCCCTTCTGTTTATTAATTTCTTAATTGCTGTCTTGAAAAAAAAAGAAGGGAAAATTGGCCTTTAAAATTAGAAATTGTTTCTTACAGTCACTAATAAATTTTTTCAGTGTAAACAGGCTTTAAAAATCCCCAACCAAGTAAGGTTTTAAGAAAAAATCCCTTTGGAAAAAAATCTCCTGGGAAAAAAAATGCCCCGAGAAAAAATCACCCAGGTTAAAATCCCCGCAAAAGAAATAATCATCGCAAAAATATACTTTTCATATAAAAAAAAACCTTAATAACTTTTAACAAGCATCAAAAAAAAATAAATAAATAAAACCAGAATTTTTTTTTTTATTAAAAAGACTGCCTACCCTAGCCGAACCCTTAGCAGATGTAGCGGCACTTCCTTGTAGCAGCAGGCTATATATTAGTCGATGTAGCAGCACTTCCTTGTAGCGGCAGGCGGTATGATAGTTGATGTAGCAGCACTTCCTTGTAGTAGCATGCTATAAGATAGTCGAGATAGCAGCACTTCCTTGTAGCAACAGGCTTTAAGATAGTCGATGTAGCAGCACTTTCTTATTGCAGCAGGCTTGTATAAATTGTATAAATTTTGGGGGGATCTTGTCCGGGGGCAACCCTTCGCACTTATGCCATATGCCAATTCGCACCATGCGTAATTACGCCATGGCGCCCCATTCCAGTTTGCATTTACGAAATTCGCGCTTATTCAGTCGTCCCGTTAAAAAAAAGACTTTAAAAACTTGATAAAACACAGACCATTAAAAATAATCTTAGTATTACTAATAAAGTCTGAACTTTCATAGTCAGCGTTTTATTGAAAAATGAAAATCTTAAAATTCATGAGTAAAATGGGTGTGTGTTTATTTTGGATGTGTGTTTGATTTATAATACTATTGTGATTTGAAATATAGTATTGTGGACACCGTTAAAAATTCTTGTTTTGCATTTGTTATCAAAAGGGAGGCTGAATTAAACAAGTATCCTTGTCTTTTAATATTAAAAGGTAATTAACTTTAGATAGTTGTAAAATTTTTAATTTTTTAATATATAATTTGTGATTGAATTATTACAAGCAATATATTAAATAATAAAAATTTAATTACTTATTGCCAATATTATTCTATTATTGTTATTACAAAAGTTAATATTATTATTAACTAAAGTTATTTTTATTCTGTATAAATTGATAAACTTTAAATAATGTATACTGTTAAATAATATATACATATATATTACAAATATGTGTTGTCTATAGGAATGGTCAAATAATAGACTAATTAAATTATTTAAATAACAAATAATTTTTAGATAGTTATTTAAATAACTCAAATAATTCATATAATAAATATAAAGTTCAAATAATTATTAAATCAATACCATGCACCAATTTACTTTGTACTAAAACATTTGTTTTAGTACAAAGTTTATTGGTGCATGGTAAAAGCTAAAGACATTTCTTTATGGGTTAATATCTTGTTTACCAATATAAAAATTTAACAAAGTATTATATAGGGTAGCATATTTTATTTTATAAAGAATAGGAAAATTGGCTTATTGCTTTGGCCAAACACATAAAAACTATTTATTTCTGGTTAAATATGACCTTAAATAACATAATGTATCAATCATTTCATTGGATGAATGGATGAAATTGGATGAATTGGATGAAAAAACTTAAAAAACATAATGTATCAATCATTTCAAGGATGTTCTAAGTTTAGTAAGTAATAAGCCAGCCATGTTGAAGCATCTTTCAGCTTCCATAGATGAAAGTGGCAAAGAAGAAAGGGCTGAATTTAACTTTTCCAAACCTTTTAGTCGCTCATTAGAGGCTTTAAACAATGCAAATTATTTTTTCATAAATAATAACACATTTTTAGTTAGTGAAGCCACAACAGTGTCCGATAAATATTCATAAAGTTCATCAATTATCCTCTTCTTTGGTAACAATTTCTTAGACTCTAGAGCAGCACTCTTGTTATTTGAGTCAATGGATGGGCTATTTTTATTTGATATTATATCTTTCAAAAAAAGTCTTTTGTATAGATCTTTTGCTATATTTGGAAGATCCCTCTTTTTTGTATAATAAAGGACTGAGTTTTCAGTAATTTTATTATAACAATTTGGATTGTCTAAATATCTAATAAGTCCACTGATACCAGAGTTTCTTCTTTCATTTATTTTTTCTAACACAGCAGTATATAGATCTTTACCAACAAGGCTTTTCTTGTCATTTAGTTTTGAAAGAGTAAATTCAAAAACCTTTTCACTTGTCAAGATGTCAATATTGACATCTTGACAAGTGAAAAGACTTTGTGTCTTTTGTTGTCACATCTGTCTGCCGGTGAACTAATACTTACTAAATTAGAAGTTGATCTTATAAGGGATTTAACTGATTGTTTAGAAATAATTGAAGTTGGAGTTACTGCTCTTTGTAAAAGAGATATTTATCTCTTTTACAAAGAGCAGTAACTCCAACTTCAATTATTTCTAAACAATCAGTTAAATCCCTTATAAGATCAACTTCTGATTTAGTGAGTATTAGTTCACCGGCAGACAGATCATTGAGAATTGAATCTAAAACATTTTTTCATCTTTAGATATCTTGAAGGCATTTTTATCAAAGAATTCCATCTAGTCTTTGTGTCAAGAATCATTGATTGTTGTTTTCCAAGCTTTTTTAAACAATGTTGTTGGAGAATATCATTTTTGGTTGGAAATCTCCTGAATAACTTGGCAATTTTTCTAATTTTTATGATAGTTTCACAAAAATTGTCTGCCAATTCAATTACATTGTTGTTGCCCAACTCTTCCTGCCATTCCCCACTTAGTTCATCATCAGAATCTTCATCACTTTTATCAACTTCGCATGTTCATTCTCAGTGTCAAATTCTTTGAAATGTTTCTTTTTGTAAAGAACATCTACAACAGCAAGATGAATACCATGGAAGTGACATTGTTCATTAACAATATTTAAAAATTTTTCTAATATCATCAAACTTTTTCATCAGTCATTATACCAAGAATATCTTGATCAAAGTTTAAATCAAAATCTTTAAGCTTTTTTATAATCATTTAAAATGCTTTTTTTTTTGCTGTTATAGAACCATTAATCTATAAGATGCCAAGAGATTGAACCTGCTCTTTATAAAAATGCAAATTTAAACACATATACCAATGATTTTTCATTGATGTCGATTCATCTAAAGATAATGAAAAACGAGTATTTGCTTTTTTCAATTTTTCAAAGTCATCAGCTAAATCAAACTTTACTTTTTTGCAATATTCCAAAGGCATGTTTTTCATTCTATGTCTATTACTTAGAATTTTTAAGTTTTGCGTTGCCCAACGATTTTTTATATGAATACTTTTCTCTAACTTAAAAATTGGAATAAGATCTACTGCAATAAGTCTGGCAAGATTTTTTTAAATTTTTAAAAATTCTGGAAATAAAGGAGAGGTTAAGGCCATCTCTCTTGACATTTCTAAAGTATTTGATAAAGTTTGGCATGCTGGTCTTCTCCATAGCTTTCTTCTTACAGTGTATCTGGAAACATCTTTAAGATTATTGAATTCTTCCTTTCCAATCCTAGTATAAAAGTTGTCCTTGATGGACAGCACTCTTCTTCT
>NC_061161.1:2971143-3201830 GCF_022113875.1 Hydra vulgaris
TTTCCAGATTTTGCGTTTTGCATTCGCTTAATGCAACCCTTGTTGTTATATTAAAATTTTACAAATAAATTTTACAAACACATTGCAATTTGTATTTTGCAATCCTCTTAAAAAAATGTTTAGAAAATGAAAATCATTCTTTTTATTGAAGACTTCAAACTGTTATTTTTTTTTTGGTTCGCCTTATCTAATTTTGTTGCTAAATGTAACAACCACTCTTAAGAAACAAAAATAAAAACTGTACACAAATTATTTAAATGATTAATTTATTTTTAATGTTTTCTATTCCAATCTCTTTTTATTTTGTTAGTTTTGTTTTTTTTGTTTGTGAAACTTTTTTAAGTTATTATTATAAAACTTGCAAACGGTCGTGTTCAAGTTGTCTAAAATAATATACTCACGTGTGGTCATAGGAGACAAAAAACTGCACGCCTTTCCTGGGAAGGCTTGATATGTATATATATATATATATATATATATATATATATATATATATATATATATATATATATATATATATATATATATATATATATATATTTTTTAAGAGCAAACAAGATTTATTAAGTTAACTTGTATTCATTTTTAAAAAAGCTGTGAAATCACAACAAAAAAAAAAAGAAAGTTTCAGCCAATAAAATTAGATCTGATAAGTTGCATAACAATAATAAAAAAAGTACAGATGTTTTTTTTTACTGAGAGTTTATTACAAAAAATTAATATTCTTCAATAATAAAATTTTTAAACATTTTTTTTAAACTAAGTGTTTCTAATGTTGTGTTTTGTTGGTAGTTTACTGTAAAAAAACAGAAAAAGTTTTTGTGCTGTTCTTAGATATGATAAAGTGTAAGGTGACATTTGACAATTTACAATCTTCAAAAAATTAAGGGATCTTAAACTTTGTTTTGCTGTATCTTTTGTGTGCCAAAATATATTTTGATATAATTTGAAACTATTTATTATTAATAAATTCAAGATAAAAAATTTTTTCTTAAAAAAATATTAAAAAAATTAATTTCCCTCAATAAGAGGGGTGAGGATTTTTTATGACTTTTATTGTATTAGAAAATATTATAATTTGTTACAGAAAAGATTCAATCTAAGTATATTTTGAAAAATCTTCTCACAACCTTGTTGAACTGTAATGTTTATTATCAAATATTTTCCTAATTTATAATCTAGTGATCCTTTAGTCCTTTAACAGCTGTTAACACGAAATGCCCAAAAGTACCTATGCTTTTAACCTATTTGTATAACATTTTATGATATTTTTTCAAATTTAGTGTCTCCTTTCTTTCAAAATTGACCCACTTCCCCTCCATCTCATATACGATATTTGCAGACCCCTTCTTCTCTTCCGAACGTACATACTTTATGGACGATCCCTTACTGCTTTTATAAAATAAATTTTATAAACTTGCTTTTATAAACTAATACCATATTATTATTCAGGAGCTGTAGCTATAAACCTTTTGTAGTGATGGAAATTTTTCTCAGATGTTTGTTTTGTTCATGTTTGTTTTGATGTAACACCAAGCGAGATCTCTTCCATATTGAAATGAAACCAGGATATGTAAAACTTCCATCCTTATAAAATCTTTGATGGAAATTTCACATAATCAATTCTCATTTCAAAGATTAGTAACATTTTTATAATATTTCATATATATGTGAGGTTTGTTATCAAATACTAGGTATTTTCCAAATTTATATTCTAGTGATTCTAAAGCCCTTTGAACTCCATTCTCATCAATCAGCCCTTCACATTAGCATCATAGGTATTCTCTAATGTGACTCTGTATTTTAGATAAAAAACTGATAAAATTTTTTATTTAAAATTAAAATTGCATATCAAGTCAAGATAGAGCAATAAGGTAAGAAAAACTGTTTTCAGGTTGTGGCGGTTCTCCTCTTTGTTTTGAACTATGTCTTGAACTATGATTTTACATTCACGGATGTTTACAAGTAGTAAATTTACTGATATAAAGTAAACATCTACTAATGTTAATAATATCTAATTTAAATAAATATAATGCTAACTTTCACAATATATATTAACTATAATAAACTTTATAACATAAAAATAACGATGTTAACAATAATAAACATAGTAATAATAATAATAACAATAATAATAATAATAATAATAATAATGATAATAATAATAATGATAATAGCAATAATAACAATAATAATAATAGTAATAATAGTAACAATAAAAACAATAGAAACAATAATCATAACAACAATATTGATTTATGCCCGTAATTATGAGAGCAATGTTTTGAGACTTAAATTACTATTAGAATGAAGGTGATTACGAGTGTTGTCACTTTTGGAAAAGAAATTGATGAAAGTTAAAGGTAGGTTATTTTGTTGGTGGTGCCAGACAAATTGACAGTTTCAAAGTTGAATATAGTCACATAGCTTTAATACTTTAGAACTTAGGTAGAGCACATTAGGATTAAATTTAATATTCTAAAAATAAATAATTTTTAAAGCCTTGTTTTAGAGGTGGGATAACCTAATAAGAGCTTGTTGATGGGACTGCCCCCATTCTTGGCATGCATATCTAAGATGTGAGCCAAAAATAACATGGTATATGTACAAGAGTGTCTCAAGATTAGCATAATGGCAAATTTTGACCAACATGCCATTAAATCTATTTAGTTTCATTGCTAAGTCTTTAAAGTGGGATAAAAAAAGAAAGATTTAAATCAATTTTTATACAAAGATATTTAATTGAGTTAACAGGTTAAATTTTTTTGCTACTTAATTTAAAGTTCATATGTTTATAGACATTTTTTAAATTTGATTTAAAGATAATGAGTTCAGTTTTATTAGAGTTTAGAAAAAGTTTGTTGGAGCGAAGCACTGAACTAGATCGCAAGATCATGGCTAATGTGTTTGTTAATTTTTTTAAGGGATTTATTAATTAGCATTAAATTAGTATCATCAGCAAAGTGGTAAACAGTAGCAAACTTAATGGATGTATGAAAATCATTATTACAAAGAAAAAAGTGGTCCCAATATTTCCCTGAGGAACACTATTTGAACATTTTACAAAAGTAGATTTTGAGTCATTATTAGAAACAAATTTCTATTGTTTAAATGTGTAGTAAACCATTTAAGCGGTATGCCTCTGATCCCATATTATTCTAATTTTCAACAAAATTGAATTATTCACTGTCTTAAACGCTTTTTGTAAATAGACAAATGCACCACATGCAAAATATTTATCATCAAGTGCTTTTCTAATCAGTTTAGTCATTTCAATGACAGCATGAGTTGTGGAGTAATTGGCACCAAATCCATACTGATGGGTGTAAATGCATTTAAAATTTTCAAGAAAAGCATATAGTTTATGATGCATTGCCTTCTCAAAGAGTTTACCTATATTAGAAAGCAGGGAAATGGGTTGATAATTGGTGAAATCTAGTAGAGAGCCTTTAAATATTTGGAACAACTTTGGCAACTTTAAAATATCTAGGAAAATACCACTTTTAAATGAGTTATTTATAACAGTACAAAATAAATATAAACTGCTTCATAAAATTATAAATTTATGGTTGCTAATTTCATATTCCATTTGGAACCGAAGACTGTAGCCATTTTTAAAATTCTAAATTTTATAATTGTCATTGCGCCTGCGTATAATAACTAGGCGCTTCTGAATGACCGTGGTATGTAATAAGTTTATTAAAATATTTATATGGATTTTTAAGAAATATATGTAGACAAAAAATTAGGAGTTAGTTGTTTTTAAATTTTAACTTTTTTTTTTCTAATTAGGGACTTATTGTGCGTTTGAAAAACTATAAAGTATTTACAAATATTTTGAAAAATTTCTCGTTAGTTGTAGGTATTTTTTGCAATGTTTGCTGGTTTTCTATTTTAAAGTAATTGTATGAAATTAAGGTTTCAGACTAATCCTAAAACATGTAACTAATGAATATGAGAGACTTTGAAATAATGTGTGGGACTAGTTTAAGAAGAAATGTAGGTTCGCTATTAGAACCAAGACTTTTTTCAGTTTTAAGCGTGTTTGTGATGAGACCAGATATTTCATTTTTAGTTACTGGATTAATAAAAAACGATTTAGCAATTGGAATGTTAAGAAAGTCACTAAATGCACGTTTAGGGGATATGGCTTTGTTAAGTAGTTTGTTATATATAGTGTTAAAAAAATTATTAAATAGGTGTTTTTAATACTGTTCAAATTATTGTTAAAATAAGGAATAAAGTATGTTTTTTTGCTAAATTTTAATAAATCAGAAATTCTGTTTCTATAAAATTTAAATTTTGCAAATAATTAATTTTTCTTATCAATATTTTTTGATTTTATAAACTTTTTATAAAGTTTGTTTTTAACTGAAATAGATTTAAGTATTCCATACGTAATCCAAGGTTTTGATTTTAGTTTAATTGGTTGGTTGGTTAGTCATTTGTTAGGAGCATGTCTAAGATTTCATCAAATGTTTTAAAAAAAAATTCATAGATTTATTAACATGATCATCTTTTTTAATGGAGAGTTCCCAGTTGATATCAGAAATTTCTTCAATAAACATTATTTTATTAAACTTTTTGAAGCATCATCTGTAAGTTTTTACGTTTTTGGGGTGGTAAGGTATGCCAGAAATGCAAATAAATTGTGCCATGTGGTCTGAATTTGAAATCGTAAGGTTACCTGAGAATTGATCAGTTAAGTGAAAGTTTGTGAATATTTTATCAATGAGCGTTTTTGATGTAGCCGTTATGCATGATGGTAAAATTATAGAAGGGCTTAGTGAGTAAGATGTTAAAGAATCTAGATATGTAGAAACAGGGTTAGATTCATTGTGACTAAATAGATCCATATTAAAATCAACCAATAAAAAAATCTTTTTTTTTTCATTGCTTAACTTTTTAAGTAGAGGAGTTAAGTGGGAAGAAGTAAATTCATGTTAATTGATTCAAGGATGATGATAAATGCAGCCAATTATTATATTTGATTTACAAGGTTTTAAAATTTCAACAAAAATAGACTAAATATTTAGAAGAGTAAATCATAAAATCATTGTGAACTACGTAGTTTAAATTTGAGTGTAAGTATAAAAGTGTTGCACCTTTTTGAGCCTTAGTAGGACAATGCTTAATATTAAAATCATTTATGTATATATCAGTTATATTTATATTGTTTATATATAAATCAGATTTCGTAATATCTATTGCTAAGGGAAAATTATTAAGAGAGCTGATAAGACTATAGAGTTTGTCAATGTGGAATGGTAGAGAAGTGATGTTAAGATGAATATATAGTTCTGAATTGGGAGGCATAGTTTTATTCAGATCAATGATGTCATAGTATTTGCAGTTAAAAGAACTGGGAAATTTATTTAGATCTTTAAAGACTTTTTTTATGATTAGTTGGAGTCTCAAAAGAATTTAACGAACTAGTAGATATATTCTTGCATAATAATGTTGATTTAAGCTCCAAGTCGGAAATCGAGCTAAACTGTTATATAAGTGGGTACTATGGGAAATCGAGCTAAACTGTTATATAAGTGGGTATAATAAGTGCAATTATATTGTTATATATAGCAATATGTGCTATAAAAAAGTGCAACTATATTGTTAAATAAGTGGGTACTATAAATAAGTACAACTATATTGTTATATAAGTGGGTGCTATAAAATAACTCAAAGGCCATACTCTTAGATAAACAGCTATGACAATACAAATGTGCCAAATTATTCAAAAGAAGGTTATAAGATTGTGCATTGATATGGTTACACTTTGCATGGACCCATGAGTTACAAAAATCACATTGAATGGTTCTTTGATTGTCAGTTATATTTTTAAGACAATTGTTGCACCGATATTTAAATGCCATAATCATTAATATATGTATATATGTACCTGCAGTATTAACTTGTTTAAGTGACTAAAGTATGAAATAGAGATTTGAAAAAAATGCAAAGTAAAATACTCAATTTATCAATTTAAAACTTGGATAACCCTTGACAGGAGTAATCGAAAAATTTTTTCATTATTTTCAATATAAAGAAACAATGATAGAAAAAATGAGTAACACTAAAGGTAACTAAAAGCTAACAGTTAAAAATTAAACAATCAAAATAAATTAAACTTTGACAAACCACGAACTAACATTAGCAGTAACTAAGGCAATCAAAAATATTGAATATAAAAAAACTAATAATACTATAATAATATATCTATACTATATTAATATTATTTAAAAATTTATTATTAAAAATATATGTAATAAATAAAATAACTAGGTATCAAACTAGGACTAAAAATAAATACAATTAACTATAAAAAATATATATATCGGGTGATTCATAAATAATGATACCTTTTTGTATTGATTAATTTTAGCCTCTGTAGTACAAAGTATGAACTGCACATGTTCTTAAAAGATAGAGAATTTTGTGCTGAATAACGTACCATTCTCATTTTTTTTCTGCGCGCACGCAAGTGAATCAGCAACAATGAAAAGTCAAGACTTGCAAAATGTTGTAATTTCTAAGTATAAAAATAGTGATGGTCCACCTAAAATTTTTCGTGATTTGAGTGCCACTCTTAGCTTACCAACAATCAAAAGATGGTGCAAAATGATTGCCAAAGATGGTACAATTAAACTTTCAAAACCTCCTGGTAGTCCTCGCACAACTCGAACAAAAGCAACTATCAAAAAAATAAAAAACCGGCTAAAACGGAAGAAAAAGCCAATTTCTACACGAAAATTGGCAAACAAACTCGATATTTCTCAACCAAGTGTTTATCGTGTTTTTAAAGATAATCTTCAGCTTCGATCCTACAAAAAAGTTGTCCAACCACTATTATCCGATGACCACAAAGAAAAGAGAGTTAAATTTGCAAATTGGATTCGTAACAATTATCGAAAAGCTGATATGATGCGAATCCTTTTTTTCTGAAGAAAATTTTTTTGATATTGATGGTATTTATAACTCTCAAAATGACAAAATATGGGCTTTAAATTGTGTTGAAGTTGATAGCATCGGAGGAATCAAGCAGCGAAGTAAATTTCCTGAACGTGTTTTGGTTTGGTTAGGAGTTTGTTCAAAAGGTGTATCACCATTAGTTATTTTTGAAAAGGGTACCGTTAACCATGAAAGGTATATTGAAGAAGTTTTATCAGTTGCCAAAAAATATGGCAATAAAGTATTTGGTGAAAACTGGATATTTCAGCAGAATGGTGCACAAGCACATACATACCGATTGACACAACAATGGTGTCAGGACAATTTTCCTGATTTTATTCCTAAAGAACGTTGGCCCCCAAATAGCCCAGATTTGAACCCATTAGACTTTTCTATCTGGGAGGAATTTAACCATGCTATTGATTGGAGTCGAGTAAGCTCAAAAAAAAACGTTAATCGGTGAGTTAAAACGTGCAGTAAAGAGAATTAGATTTGAAATTGTCTGAGAAAGTTGTAATTCTTTTTCAATTCGATTAAATCATGTTTGTGAGAATGGTGGAAACTATTATTCAAAATAAAAAGACATTATCTTATAGAAAAAAATTTTCTCTATCTTTTGAATCTATTTTGAATGTTAGTAAGTTAATATCTTAGTAAAAAAAAACTGAAAAATAAATGGGATCATTATTTATGAATCACACGATATTATGTGAGAAAACAAATAATAATATAATGACTGAAAAATAATTATAACTAATAAGTTAAATCTAATAATAACTAATGAATTATAATCATGATTACAAGTTATATCGTAAAGAAAAAAGAATTATTAAAAAAACAAATAAAAAAAACAACAACCAATCTCCTAGCTCTACATTTGCTTTTTCTTTCTTTTTCAATTTATTATTAATTCTTCTTATCTTTCCTTTCTTTTTATTTGCTTTGCTTTACTTTCATTCTTTTGTTTACCTTTTTTTTTAAGTTTATTAATTTTTTTTTTTTTTTAATTCGAAGATCTTTTTTTTTATTTTTTAAATATATATTTTTTCCTTTTTTGAATAAAAATGCGTGTTTACTTAATTTATATGATATTTGATGAGTTAATTGTGGTTATAAAATAAGTAATTAATATTTTTATATATAGTTTCTATATTCAATTTTCTCTTGCTATTACAAAAGCGCATCTGCCATTCGCAAAGACCTTGCAAAGTAATCAGTCTTCACCAATAACAGATATTTCTTTTAGCTTACAAAAAATAACTCTGTCAGAAATATTTTGATTTATTGATGATATTTTTTATTTTTATTAACATGAGCAAAAACAAATCTGACTCACTTTTTTCTGGATGAAATCTTGTTTTTGCTGTCTCATTTTGAACTAAAATGTTTTTGCAAAAAAAGTTCCAAGAAAAAGAGTGACATTCTAATAATATAAAATTTAAAAGATTTTAATACACAATACAATCGTTGTAAAACTCTTTGTAAAAAGAAAGTTGGAAAGGGGAAGTATCTTTTTCATAAATGGTATTTCCTAAAGTAATGTTGAGTACAGAACTGATAGCATTTATATAAATGATTAACACAAGCAAACCTAATACAACTTTTTGATGTATTCCAATTGTTATGCCACAAAGTTTCTAATAACCACACACTTTATTCAATTGAGCAGAAATAATTTTATCAAGCATAGTATTTAGAATATAATTATGTAAAATTAGATATCCAGCAAATTTTAAACGAATGAGATTTTAGACTTGAGATTCAGACTGAGTTCACATAGTCTTTGTTCTGATGAATCAATTAATTATATTTTCCCAAAAATAAATATTTTTGCAATAATTGACAATTTGAAATTTGAAAATTGAAAATGCTCTTTTTTAATTCAGCTCTTTCCAGTTGCTCTAAAAATATTGGTTAACAATCAAAAATGTTCTTAAGAAACACGATACAAATTTGAACTGAAAAGAAATTCCACTGTACTAAAAAAACTACTAAACCAGTCATTTTTACCTTGATGAAAATCTAAACAAAATAAAATAAAAAACAATTAACTAAAACTAGAAAATAAATAAAGTGATAATTCACTTTGTTTTATTAATAGTTTTTAATAGTAACAACAAAAATTCTCCATAAAAGCTGAGAAAAGAAAGACTTATCAGCTCTAATTAACTTGCAGACTCTGCTTGATAAACTGCATGATGAAAATTCATTTTGAAAAACCTAGAAACTATTTTAAATTAAGACGATATATATATGTACATATATATATATATATATATATATATATATATATATATATATATATATATATATATATATATATATATATATATATATATATATATATATATATATATATATATATATATATATATATGCATATATATATATAATATATATATATATATATATATATATATATATATATATATATATATATATATATATATATATATATATATATATATATATATATATATATATATATATATATATATATATATATATATATATATAGCCAATAATTGACTTATGCACATATCATAAAAAATACCAAATAATAATTTAACAATAAATTTTTTTAAATTTTCTTACTTCAACTTATACCTAGCTTTCTAATTTGTAACAAAAAAGTGACTTTAAAATTGTATTTGACTTGTACCTGGTATCGACTTATATGCAAACATATACGGTATTTATATGTGTGTGTGTTTGTGTGTGTGTGTGTGTGTGTGTGTGTGTGTGTGTGTGTGTGTGTGTGTGTGTGTGTGTGTGTGTGTGTGTGTGTGTGTGTGTGTGTGTGTGTGTGTGTGTGTGTGTGTATATATATATATATATATATATATATATATATATATATATATATATATATATATATATATATATATATATAAATATATATATATATATATATATATATATATATATATATATATATATATATATATATATATATATATGTATGTAAGCATGTATTTCTTTTTTGTAGAAACATCAAAATGGCACAAACTAATACATATGCAAAGAAACATGAAAACATTCTTTATAGCCAAGAGTTTAAGTTATATTTTAGTGAAAGCGTTGGAGTAGATTGGAGAACACTTGGTCGTAGATTAAATATTGAAGACAACTATTTAGACATGATTGATAAAGATAATAATAAAACTGAGGATAAAGCATATTCTATGTTCACTACTTGGACGCGAATGAATGATAATCCAACACTTGAGGAGTTAAAAACAGCTTTAAAAAACATGAAGAGAATAGATTTAATAAGAAAAATTGATGAGTTTACAAGTAATTATGTTTTAGTTAGTAATAATTAATAATAAGTATTTTATTTTGTGGAGTTGACATTTTTTACATTAGAAATTATTATTCAATATTAAAGACTATAATATTTTATTTCCATGTGATGTTCCTTGACAGTTGAATTGCAAACTATTTAAATAATGCTAAATTAAGTTGGCTATAGTGTAATCTTTGGCCTTAATCTTTAAAAAAAAAAGGTTTTATAAAAAACTTAACAGTGTTTTTATGGTGTTTTGTAAATTATGAAGATATGGTCATTTTTCTTAAAATATTTTTTAATAAAACATTTAAAACTTTTTAATAAAGTTTATCTGGTTTAAAGGTTGGTGGATGTTCATAAGAAGTTTTTTGTTTTAAGTAACTAAGAAAGGATGTATTAGGTCACAAAAAGTTGTAAAGAAACAGTTCTAATGTAAAAGAATGACGTAAAATTTTATGTCGTAAGAAAGTATGTTTGGCGTAAAATTTTATTATAAGTTTGTAAATAGTGTTTCTCTTGACAACTTTTTATCTTGGCTTTTACATTTTTTTGAAACCTAATTTTTTATTATAAGATTATGAACAATGGAAGGTCTTTTTCTGAGTCATTTGCAAGTGAAAGTCCCCCTGAATATTTAGATGTTTATTGTTGCCATACAAATTGTTCTTTTTTGTATTTTACATTCAAAAAGTTAGTTAAACAATGAATAAATGAAATTTGTCTAAAGTAAAAAAAACATACATTCTGCTCCTTTAAAAAAAAAAGAGAGCCCTGAATCACTGGATTTTTGCGGCTTCACTAAAAAGCAGCAGATTCGCGGATCGGGCTTGGCTCCACAAGCTTGTATATATGTATGCGCTTTACTTAAAAAATATAAACTAAGAAAAAATGGTATAAGAAATCTGAATGTGAAGAGATGTGTTTCATTCAAAAACAATAGAAAGGTTTATTAAAAGAGTTGTTTACTTTATTTACTTATCATTTTAAAGACTTTATCTTTATTTTTGGTTTCAACAATTAAATGTAAAAAAATGTTAAAACAAAACATTTAATGTAAAAAAATGTTAAAACAAAACATTTAATGTAAAAAAATGTTAAAACAAACCATTTAATGTAAAAAAATGTTTAAACAAAACATTTAATGTAAAAAAAATGTTAAAACAAAACATTTAATGTATAAAAATGTTAAAACAAAACATTAAATGTAAAAAAATGTTAAAACAAAACATTTAATGATTTAAAAAGTTGAATACTCTTTTTTTTTTTTACTTTGTATAAAAATTATTTTGAAATAAGTTTAAAAAATGTGGTGTTTTTTCAACTTGTTTTTCTGTGCAGCAGCCTTATTTGTCAAGGTTTATGTTTTGGAGTACAGATTATAGGGTTGAAACCACAATTAATGTAGCCTCCTCAAATCTAGTGGCCTTTATGGCCTTGGGGAGCTATACTAGCATAAAATTAAAAAGTAAAAAACAGGCTTGGTCAAAAAATGGGTGCGATTGCACTCTCTTCCAAACCACACAAATTATAATTATTTGCTATAAATTGGCCACTGCTTTTTAGATGTTTAAAGAACGTACAATTTTATGTATATTTCCATGTATGTATGAAACGTTTTGCCATACTGAAATAATTAAATTTGTAAAAAATCTTTTTCAATCAAATGTTTTTATATTAGCAAAACTAAGTAATGATTTACTTTTATTGATCGTTTATAAAAAGAAAGTGTTCAGTTTTATTTTTTAAATTATATAAAGTTAAGTAGATTTTATTAAAAATTATAACTAATTATATATATAAAAATATAGATTAATTTTTTATTCCTTAAATGTAAATCTATGACAAATATTTGTACAATTGATTTTCTACTTATAACTACCATTAATAAACCAGCGGATTTTTATTGACTTGTTTACTTATAGATCATTATTTTATCATTCGCTAAAGATGTGAGTTATGGTTCCTCTCTTCCTGAGTTACTAACTTTTTCTCCTTCTACTAAATAGTTTGTACATTAATTTATCTTTTTTTTACCTAAATGACATCATCTTCAATCTGTTTTTATTTTCACATCTCCCAGGTCTATGTAACTGGACGGCTAAGTTGGTCACTTTTTGCAATCATTGTGTCGCATAAGCAAAAAAAATTATTCTTTGTTGCTGGTGAGCCCTGACTTTTTCCAATGTACACCACAACGACAAAACGGACATTAGGCTATCCCGCTGGATGTGGTTACGGAGATCAATAACCTAATGACTACGCTGACACATGTTCATGCACACGTTCAGTCAGAAGCTCCACAATGCATTTCGGATCAGCGCTCGCTGATTATGTGCTTAGATCTGAAATCTCACTTCATAGCACATCATTCCACACAAGCATGGGGCAATTTGGCTAAGAGTGATGACTTGTGGCCTACGGTGACTAATGTGTGCATTTAATTGATTGAAATCTATTCTGTATGTCTGGCTCTGATGTGCTAACCCATAAGCACAAGAAGTGAGTGTGTTTAGCTTTCTATTCACCTGATTTGAAAGTGGAACATGGAACGAAAACATAACAAGACCATACTAGACGACAAAACGGTATGTACTAATGCACTACACCATCACACCTGTAGACATCAACAGCCTCTAAAATCAGTATATCAAATATTTGTTCTTTGTTACATATGATCTAAACACAGAGTGACTAGAGTGTTAGTTGGTTCTCCCTTTGCCCCCCAAGTATTTAACTTCGTTTTTCACCTTCACAAAGTCTTATTACTCATTTTATATTTTCTTATGATTTTTATTTTTTATTCAATGACACCATCTTCTAACTGTTTTTATTGTCACATCTCTCATGTCTACGAAACTGGAAAGATCCGTTGGTCACTTTTTGTGATCATTGTGTCGCATAAACAAGAGGAAAAAAATAATAATAATAAAAATAATTATATAACTAATTATATATATAAAAATATAGATTAATTTTTTATTCTTTAAATGTAAATCTATGAAAAATATTTGTACGATTGATTTTCTAAAAATAAGACCTTCAACAACTGCATTTTCAATAAAATTTAAAAAATAATAATCATCAAAGTTACAAATATATAAATATATAAAAAAGCCCACATATGTAAAATACACAAACATACAAATATATAAAAAAGCCCACTCTCTAAACTTCTTCAGCGGTATTATAAAGCAGTTTTGCTTCCTCTTCATAAATATATTTTATTTTTTTAGTTTAACCATAAAAGATTGTATTTAAATAATTTGATGCAATAAAAACATGCTTCAAATATAAAAACATTTTATAGTTCTTAGTTTATAATAAACTGTTATAAAATACTTAGATTAAGATGAAAGTGATAAAAAAAATTCATGATAAAAAATAATATTAAAATTTTAGTTTTTTGAGTTATTTTAATTTTTGTGTTTTTTTATTTACTCTATTGTTAAGATTTCTTTTCTTAGTTTAAATTCAGATGTTTTTTATTTGTTAAATCTAGATTAGTTTTTTCAGCGCTTTTTCAGTTTTTTGAAATGTTAAAAATTTCAAAAGATATTAACAGCCATGTAGTTGCCAAAAAAAAGAAGTTATTTTTCAACAAAAAAGCAGTGTTTTTTTGTTTTTTGAACTTGATATCTCTCTTTAAGACAATGCTTAGCTGTTTGCTTAACACTTTTCACCAATCTCATTTCTTGTTTCCTCTAATCACATGATATAGCTGACTAACAGGGTAATCCATTGTTTGACGTTCGTATCCCTTTAGCTTCTGTATCTGTAAAGTGATTTCCTGTTTAGACTTTTCTACAATTTGTAATCTGGACAACATACCTGTTATTGTCTGGCAAAACTGTTCTCCTGAGTTTTTTTTTACACTTTTAAAACTGTTTAACAAGTGCTTATCAGAGTCTTGTTTTCAAGCCTACATTTGTTGTCCCTATTTTTAAATTTCTAGAGAACGCCCTGATTTGTCTAACTACTGTCCTATCATAAACAAGGCTTTTGAGTCTTTAATGTTCAAGCACTTAATCTCTCATCTTGAATCACTCTTCTACATTTCCTGTAACTTCAAGGGCTACTCAAGGATTTATTGTTGGCCCTATACTTTTTTTAATTTACATTAATTATCTCCCAGAAATTCTCACATCTAAGGTGGTGTTGTTCACTGATGATATTACCATTTATTTTTGTCTTGATAAGAGTTCAACACTCTCTGATTGCTTGCAGGGGGCAATATAAGCTTGAAAACAATCTTGCTTCTGCTACATCATGGAGCGCTCAGTGGCTGTTAAACATTGACGCAATTTTTAAAAAAAAATTTTGTCAATTTTTTTTGCCTTCAACATCAGTTATTTGGAATTCGATGTTAATTGTTGTTTTGCTTTATAGTTACCATAGTTATATTTAAAAAAATTAATTACCAAGAAATTTTACAAAAGATTATGTTGTTTTATGGTTTAACTGATTAAGTTTAATGGGATAGGATTTTTTTGAATAATTTATTTAATATCTATAGTATTTAAATGAAAACTCCCCAGTTGCTGTTGATTTTAAAAACCCTGTCAATCAACCACTTACCAATAGTTGTAGTGTTGCATCTCTTTTCTACAAATACTATTATGGTCAAACAAATTACTGCAGTTATTTTAACCATAACTCACTTAACAACCACAACTCAACCATTCAACACAGTTGCAATTCTTACTTTTTTTTCTTCAGAAGTAAAGATGCTGCTTAAACTGAAACTCATTTCTTTATGTTTTAAAAACTTTTCTTCATGTTTTAAAAACTTTTCTTCCTTTTTATTTATCTAGATTCTTTCCTTGCACATCAATGCTTTCGAATTCTCTCCTACCTTAATTTTTTCCTGACTTTTAGAAAAATCAGTTTTTTAAGTCTTCTGTCAACCGTTTTCTTTCTCTTTAAAATTTTTCTTGTTTTATGGTCCCAACGTATGTAGTGGTTACTTGCAGATTTGTTGGATGCAAATTGTTAAAAAAAAAATGTTTTTGAATTTGAAGTGTAAATCAAGGTTTGTGGCACTTCTATATATTAAACATTTAAATTATTTTTCAAGTTGTCTACTACTATATATATATATATATATATATATATATATATATATATATATATATATATATATATATATATATATATATATATATATATATATATATATATATATATATATATATATATACACATTTTTAGTTTTAGGCATGGACTAAAACCACCATCAAAACACTATTGCCAACATGAATGCAAAACCATATATAAATGCTCTGAAATAAATGATATCGACCTTTAACTTTTTAATGCTCATTTTTATAATGCTATAAAAAATGTGACCAAGATGAATTTAAATTAAAGTTTTTGTCTGTTCAGAAAAAACAACAATATAGAAAAAGAGAGCAATTTTATACTAAAAAAATTAGGAACAGAATTAATTGTGAAATTAGTTATTTTATGGAAAAAGAAAAAAGGCAAATAGTGCGTGTTTGCAAAGACACTTTTCTAAAATGTTTACATGTTGGTAAAACTCGTGTTCAAAGTATTGCAAAACATTTCTTTATGCATGGTAATCCTAGAAAAGAAAACAGAGGTGGTGATAAAAAAAGCCATAAATTCAAGGATAAGCGAAAGGCTGCGATAGAATTTGTAAAGAGTTATTTAAATAAAGTTTTTATTGTCAACTAATATTTTGCTATTGCTAGTATTAAAAGATTTGCTAACAAGAACTATACATTTGTTATTTTATCCAGTTTTTACATTTGTTATTTTATCCAGTTTTTGTGTTTCTTTGCTCAAAAAAAAATAAAATTAAAAAGTTTATAATAAAATTAAATCATTTAGAAACTTCGAGTTTACCAGAAAGTTCTACCAGAACTTCTTCTAAGAAAGGTAATTATGTTTGATTTATTTAAAATTACTCAACATTTACTTCTGAAATGTTTTGTGACACAAAACATTTTAAAAGTCAAGTACTTTGTTACAGAATTGTAAAAATACTTTTTTTTTTTTTTTTTTTTATATTAATTGTTTTTCTCATGTCTTTTTGATTTAAAGATTTTTTTTTTGTACTTTTAACTATAAAAGTTAAAACCTTAAAAATGTAACATTTTTTATGATATATATATTTTTTTATGTTATCCTTTTTCAGTTAAATATTAACTTTTTTTATTATGCTTTACATACTTAGTTTTGCTGCTTGTTTTATTTTTGTTACAAATCAATAATTCTCTTTACGTCTTTAAAAGAAGAAAATGCTTTAAAAGCTGAAATAGTTTCTTTTTTGATTTACGTTCATTACAATTTTTCGAAAAAACAATCTTTAAGAATTCCTTTTTCTGACAAGAAAATGTTCTCAATAAAATATTTAACTGTCAAAATAATCAAGTCTCCAAATTATGTTGATGCTGATAAAAATCATGGTATTAAATTATGGTTGGAAGTTTGTTCAGAAGACATGCTTTTGGTTGTATTAAATAATGACACAGTAAATCATCACAATATATTGATGAAGTTCTAGATTACAGAAAATAACTTATTTAGAGATGATTGGATGTTTTAGTAAGGTGGTTACCAAACCTCATACTTACAAACTTTCTCCGAAATTGTGTAACAATTTATTTTAGATTTATTGACAAAAATCATTGCCCAACAAATTCTCCCGACCCTTTATAGACTACTTTATTAAAGACTAATTTGTTCTCCGAATTAACTGGAGCAAAAAATCCAAAAAAAATTTAAGTGCAGAGTTGAAGCTAGCTGTGAAACTAATTGGATCTAATTGGGAAAGAAGTAGCACTGGAAACTTGTAATAAAAAACATCAGAGATTTATTATATTAATAAACTAACTTTTAAAAGTAGTTTTCTAAGAAAAAATTTAAATGGATAGAGTGAAAAATTTACTGGATTGAAAGCAAAATAAAAATATTTGGTTCTTTATGTGAAACAAATTATGTGCATTTATACAAGTTAGTTTAGTTTGGTTACTTGTTCTATCATTGTTACTGATCATTAATTTTGTTTTATGTGTCAGTAGCTTATGTAAGTCCATATCATTGTTTGCTTTATAGCAATATTTTAAATATCCCAACTAATACTGTTTGAGTAACACAATATTTTTATATTCATATATCAAGTGTTACATTAATTGATTTTCCTTAGAAACTTAACTTAATGATAATAAAAAAAAAAATTTAATTAGTTATTTCAATTTTTTTAAAACTGAATTTTTTACTTTAGTACATTTTTAGTTTTTAGTTTATATTGATGAACTATAATTTTAAGAGGGGGTTGTATCAACAATGTTTAAAAATTTAAATTTAAAAAATTTATGTAGTGAATTTGTTTAAAAATAAATATAAATATTAGAAGAAAATACTGACTTAGCACACAAAGAGCATAACAGTAGATGCTCTTGGTTTTTAAATTACTAGAGATAGTTTCAGGATTTTTAGCATGTACAGTTGCATGAAAAGTATAAGAATTATCTACAAATTTTATCGATTTCACAGTTTAAAACATGTGTGTTTAGGTCTTTTTGTTAAGTTTTTTAAAATTTTATTTTAAAAACCTTCACAAAATAACTTAAAAAAGATCTTACCCAATGAACTAAACATGCAAGGTCATGTTTAGGATTCTTATTGAGTTTTTTAAGCGTTTTTTATATACATGTTTTAAAAAGTTTTAAACATATGCAAGCCTTCCTGGGAATCGTGTTCAGTCTCATGGTTTGTTTGTCCACGTTTAAAGTAATTTTTTTAGACAACTTGATGTTTTTATGTTAAAAAAAAACACCTAAATGTTTTACTTTTTTGTTTTCTTTTTTTTAGGTTGTTTGTTATTTTCCGCTACCAAAATTAATACAACTCGAGGAAAAAGCAGATAAAAGTATAACAAAAATAAAAACATTCTTCGATATACATTTTGTTTATGGCTTTTGTTAGTCAGCATATTAAGGAAATTATTTGCGCTAGAAATATGGACAAATTTAAAGTTTTTTTCAAAAATGTTTTCGCTAAACTTTACTGGTTTAATCGATGAAAGCAGGAAAGCAAGAAAACTAAATGCTATTTATTTGTAAAAAAATTTTTTTTAATTTTTTAACAACTTTGTCATGTAAAAAAAAAAAAAGTCATTAACTCTAATTTTAATTCTAATTAATGAAACTAATTAGTAAAGTAAGAAGGTGGAAAAGATTCTTTAGATATAGATGACAAGTTGTTAAGACACTATTAAAAAATTAAGCTGATAAGTAGATTTTACTGTAATAAAATTGTTTTAATGTGAAGAAGAATGTTTTAACTCCACTAATTATAGTTTAAATAACTTTAAAAATTAATTAATGAAACTAATTAATGACACTAATTAATGAAACTAATTAGTAAACTAAGTAATGTAAATTAAAAATTAATTAATGAAACTAAGTAATGTAGCTCTCAAAATTAAAGTACAACTAGTGGTTTTTATTTAAATGAAAAGAATTAAGTGTTTGAATTAAAATTAAATTAAACAAGATAAAAAAAAAAAAGGTTATAAGAAATAAAATTACGCCCAACAAATAAACAGTATAAAATAAACTTTTTGATATAAGATATTTTAAAATAAATTTAATTTCTAATTTTCATAATACATAAGTATTGAAAAAATATGTCAAATATAGCAAAGACATTTTTAAAAGCCAAAAGATATAAAAACCAATAAACGCAAAAAAGAAAAATTAACAAAATTTCTCATATTTCCAGCATACATAGCAAATTAATTTCTTAATTATATGGGCTGATAAAAATCATGAATAAGTTGCAAATCAAAATTTTCAATTGTTATTAAATTGTTATAGAATGTTTCTTTTCTCAACTTGTATCAATTTCTGTTTCTAAAAATAACAACCAACCTAAAAAAAAGAATACAAAAGTTGTATAAAAATTTATAGAAAAATAGTTTTTAAATT
Organism: Hydra vulgaris; assembly: GCF_022113875.1. Lineage (NCBI taxonomy): Eukaryota > Metazoa > Cnidaria > Hydrozoa > Anthoathecata > Hydridae > Hydra > Hydra vulgaris. Next base: position 2,990,338 of record NC_061161.1, read on the forward strand.
TTTTTATTTCAAATTGCTAAATTTTTCTAGTTTGTTTAATTAAAATTTAATATTTTGTTACGAATTTGTTTACTTCTTTATAGTTGTTTTTTTTACTTAGTAGATAAGTTTATCTTTTTAACGCGAATTATTAAATACTAAAATATTAAATGCCTAAAAAGTTGATGCAAACAGCCGTGGTCAATGTGTCTAAAAAAATTACTTCGAATGTGGGCAAACAAGTTGTGCAATCGTAGGCGCTTCCATGCGGTTGCACAACTTGTTTGAAGAAGTGGTGTAGTGAAGAAGCAAGTGATCTATCACTACACCACTACGCATTCAATATATTCAATACTGAAGTCCAAGAAAGCAAAGACGCTAAAAATTAAGGAATGTAAATGCTGTCTGGAAAACTGGTTAACGCTTAAAGGGGCATTGAATTGCAAAACATTACTTTAGCAAATCCATTTTATTTAACATAAAAAAGGCATTATTGAAACCTGTCTAAACCACACAAGTGTGGAATCATTAAAAAAATCCATTATTTATTCAAAATTTTATAGTTTTGCACAAAAAATAACTATAAATTAAATGCTGTATCTTTTCTCAAATCCTCTTTTTCTAATGTAATTTTGTCTGTTGCCATTTTGTTTTAAATGAGTCTCAAATATTGCTATCATTTTTGGTTTGTTTTTCATAAAGGCTAATAGACATTTAAGGTCATCAATATAGAATGTTGATATATTAATATAAGCAAGACTTATAGAATTCTTACTTATTGTATTATTGTACCATTTGCACCATTTATGCTTGAGTTCATTATAAGGAAGATTTAAATATGGCAAAAGTGTTTTGCAAACTTATATAACAGTAATTGCCTGTTTCTGACATAAGATAAATGTAGCTATTATTAATTACATTTACTATGGATCCATTTATTGCAAGAATTGTAATGTATTACTTTGTAATTACTTAAAACAGATTTATGACAAATGCCACAAGGTAAACTTGACACCCTATATAATATAGAGTCATTCCATATAAGATGAGCCAATTATTTTAAAATTTCCTGAGTAACTATCTCAGATTTTTTTGAAATTTACACCTGTAGTTTTTGTGGTAAAAGAATTTCTCAAAAATTTCAACTCATTATCTAAAACCATTCTAAAATTATGGCAATTTAAAAATTAATGTCTTAGCTTATTTTGAGTTGTTTATTGTGTTTTTCATAAAAATTCTATTTTTTAAATCCAAATAAATAAAAAACCAACTATCTTAAATACTTAAAAATCAATCTGATTGCAGTAATCTACCTCGACCTTTGAAGAAGAAATAGTAATTATTTTACAAAAGTAATTATTTTTGGCAATTTTGTACTTCAAAGTTATAAAAAAATACTTTAAAGAAAAACTTCAATATTAATAAAGCAAATAAAATCAGAATACACAAGCAAATGTGAAAATTATGTTATTTTGTGAGAATATAGGTGGTAGTCATCATTAATGATAAGTTTTGTAATATTGGATTCAAAGTTATAGAAGTTACACCCTCCTAAAATAGCCAGTCTTGAAATTTTAAAGTTAGATCCATTTAAGAATTGAGAATTAACCAATAAATGTAACACTTGATGTGTCCAATAAATTTAACACTTGAAATTTTTAAGAATGTATCTTCAAAATAAGAAGAAAAAATACAGAAAAAAAATTTTGGGATGTCTTTTAGCTGCTGTGATAACTTAAACTTTCTATCAAAGTTGGATTTTGGAAATCTAAACAGTCATTTTGAATTTGTTAATATAGTCAATATCTTTATAATCGATTTTTAATGTAAAAGTTTGTTCATTTATTCTTTTTTAAACAAGATATTTAAAATATAAATTTAAAAATAAAAATATCCGTACATAAAAGCTTATATTTTTACAATATATGAATAAATTTGAAACTCAAAAAAAGCCAAGATATAAAAATCAAAAAAAAAAAGATATAAAAGAATGTAAAAAATAAAATTATAAATAAAAAATCTTGCTTTCAAAATAATAGTCTAAATCTTTTTGTTAAACATTTCAAAATTTAATGATATTTCTGTAAATTCTTGCTCAGAAACTTGACTTGCTGGTTGACATTGTACAACCAAACTATTTACTTTTGCTAAAACATTTCTAATGTATTTAATACCTGTTATATTTTCAGTACACCGTTTAATTATTTTATTGACAGATAAATTGTTTAAATGGTGTAATATTTAGTTATTTTGAAGGCAAGTCTTTGCTACAAGTCGTTTTATGGTCCCACCAATGCTATCACATGAATTTTTTACAGTGACAAAAAAATGCCACTATGTACATATATTCCATGGTCTTAAAAATGATGACATAGATTGCTAAGAGTTTTATAGTTTTTGTAATGGCTAGCTGCTCCATCACTAAAGTAATAACATAAGAACAAATTTGGCTAGACAATTTTTATATCTTTTAAAGCTCTAGCTAAAAATGCATTAACAGCAATAGCACCATGTGGCTTACAGTCAGGTTTTATGCTTTAATTTATTATTTTGAGTTTATTTTCAGATCTTTGTAGTAAATAGCAATTGGATGTAGTGTTGCTTGGCTACTATTCCAATGAAATTCTTGGACTGTGTCTTGTGCTATAAAACTATAATTTTCTGCAAAATCAAACAAAATAATAATTTGTTTTGTTGAATATTTTTTTTCAAAATTTGAAGGATTACTGTGACAAATCATTTCGAACGAAACTGACAATATTTTGAAAAATCTAAGTGTAGCTTTTTTAGATTTACAAATAATAATTACTTTTAAAGATGTTGTTTTTGACCATCAACTTTAACTGAAACAAATTCTTTCTTAGCAAATCCAAGAATATTCCTCACTCTGATAAAAATTCTTTACATTTGTTTTAAGTGCTTATGATATCTTATTTCAAGTAATTTTTTTACACTCTTCTAAGATTGTCCAACTGTTTGGTGTTAATGTTAATAGGTTTATTTTTTTTTTGGTGTTAATGTTAATAGGTTTATTCTGTTTGATTTAGAAAATTTTTCCTTAATAGCTTCACAAAATAAATTTTGGTCAGTCATTTTTTTTTAAATTTTCATTGTTTATTGAGCAATTAATAAAAATTTCATTATAAGAATTTTGGCAAGAATTTGAAACCTCTTTTAACTTTTTTTTTTTTACGTAACTGGGTCTGTCTCGAATAGACACTTATTTTAATGGAAAACAACCCAACATCCTAAATGTTTTATTTGCATTTTTAGAATCAGTTGTAATTTATGATGTTTTGGTTTCATCATCAATGCTTTGTCAATCATCCTATTGTTTTCAATAGTTCCAACTTTCTTGCAACAATTTCTACAGAGTTTTTGACCCGGGCATAACTTCATTTATCCAGGCATAACTTCATTCTTAAAGCAGTTTCTTCCATGATTGACTGAAGGGGTTTTTCAAAAAAGAAATTCAATCTATACAATTTTTACAAATTTTATCAAAAATATAAAACCTTGAATAAAAATAAAACTTTGTAAACACATCCATCACAATTCTTTTTTTTGACATTATCGTAATGCAATGACAAAAAAATAACTAAATAATTTTTAAATTTAAAAATATTATCAGAAAAAATTTTTTGTAAGATTTTCAATGAATACTTTCTAAATGCTTTAGTTTTATGAAATTAAATGGGTCACAACTAGTAAGTGACCGGTTTTTTCCTTGCACATCAAAAAAATCTTATAACTCTTACCCATCTTCATGTTTTTATTTTTTATACAACATACAATTTTTCAAGTCTTCAGTTAACTGTTCCTAGCTTTTTAAACTATCCTCTATTTTAAAGTAACTCATAACTTAATTGTGGTTGCTTGCAACCTTGTTGGAAATAAATTAGAGTTTAAAAATATATAAATGTATGCCAGTATTTAATAAATAGTAAATGTAGGTATAGAATTATAATATATAATTATGTATATTATTATATTTTTTCTAGCTCCGGTTATCAACCCCTGCTAAAAGTCTCTTTTTAAGCCGGCTCCCTGGTCACTTTCTAGTCATAGCAATACTATATGTGTAGTTTCATAACCTGCAAGGAACATCTTTTCATAATGAAAACATATAGAACTACAGTCATATAAAGTTGTATTACATCTTTTTTTCTTCTTCTGTGAAGCATTGAATAACTCTTTTGCCAACCAGTAAACAAAGTTTTACGAGAATCAAGGTTTAGTAAAACTTTGATTCTACTCACTCGTGTGTTATTCATTTACAACTCTTAGTTTTAAGATACTTTTTATTATTTTATCTAAATATAAAAATGTTATTTCATTTATAAAAATTAATAAAATGTATTTCATCATATGTATTCAATAACATAAAAGAAAGTTTGCATCATCATAAAGTGATTTCTTGTCACTACATATTTTTTTAATACCACTTACAATTTTAATTTTAAAACATTTTAATTCAAAAAGAATAAAAAGAATTGTTAGGTTTGAATGTTGATCCGTTTTAGACATTTTGGTTATATAACAAATTCAAAATGGCCGATTTCGATTTCCAAAATCCTATTTTTATAGAAAGTTTAAGTTCAGATATCTCAGATACTACAAAACATTCCAAAATTATTTTTTTCTGTATTTCTTCTAGTTTTTAAGATTCCTAAAAATTTCAAGTGTTAAATTTACTGAACACCTAGAATTTCCAGTTCATAAATAGACCTCATTTTAACATTTTAAGGCTTTTTTAGTGGAATTTAACTTCTATAATTTTGAATCTAATGTTACAAAACTTATCATTAATAATGACTACTACCTATGTTCTCACAAAATAACATAATTTTCACATTTGCTGTGTTAATAATAAAAATTTTTCTTTAAAGTGTTTTTTTTTTTATAACTTTGAAGTCCAAGATGGGCTAAAATAAAAACTTAAGAAAAAAATTTTTTTCTTGAAATAGATTATTGCCATTAGATTGATTTTTAAGTATTTAAGATAATTAGTTTTTATTTTATATGGGCTTGAAAATAAGACTTTTTTAAGAAAAAAATAAGCTAAGACATTTTTTTTTTAGAAATTTTTTTTCCATAAAAACAAGTAGTATTTATTTCAAGAAAATCTGAGAATGTCACTCACGATGGTTTTGCTCATTTTATATGGAATGACTGTGTAATTAATTAAACTTCAGTAATTAATAAGTTGATTCTACCACCTGCATATATGGTAAAATCATAATATGGATAGTTTTTGAGAATATAATTAAAGTTAATTGATAATTTTTATCAATCGACAGTTTATTTCCTTAAACAGTAATTTGATAAATATATAAAATGACAAAAACCAAAACAATAAATAAAAATGATCTCTCTTCTGTAGCAGCCTTTGGCTGCTACAGAAGAGAGATCAGGTTTAAAATTGACTGCTTGTTCTAAGCAACCAAAAAGTTCAGATTATTTCTCAGGACAAGAGTATCAATTTGAGTCGTCAGCAAATAGAACCATTTTAGATTTCATGAAGATTGTTATTGTAGATAAGAAACAATACAGGAGAAAAGATAGAACTTTGTGGTGTCGGTAAAGCTATTTGAAATAAAGAAGAGGGTCTTCAAGAATAACTTTTCTAATGCAGTTAGAAAGAAATAATTTAATAACCTCAAAACCTTTATATAAAGAAACTAATAACAGAGTTAAGGCTCGTAGGTAGTAAGAGAGTATCGTAGGTAGTAAGAGAGATCAAAGTGTTTTCTAGAGTTTTGAAAAATTGGAACCACTTTAAACAATTTGGAAAAATTTAGCATCCAAAAAAACTTGGCAAAATTTGAAGAGAGTTCTGGAGAATATTTTTAAAAATATGATGGTAATCTACTCTGGAGCACACACTGTAGAAATATTTAATCGAGTATTAACTTTAGCATCGAAAGCCAGAGGGATTTGGATGTTTAACAATGGATTAATCTGTTTAACTTTCAGAAAGAGTATAATTAAACTTACATTAGTTAATGACATTGTTAGAGACTAACCAAACGTCTCTGGAACCTAACATCTGAGATAAGATACAAGGTTTAGTAAAACTGAGAATAACAGTGCTTAATATTAAAGATGTTCTTGTAAAATAGATTTAAAAAAAGGTTTATGTTTAATAAAGCTACTGCTCAAGATGGTGAAAAATGTGGAGTAGGATGAGGCTTGACTTAAAAATGAAGAGAAGTAATAAAAGCTTCCAAACCTTTAATCCAGGAATAAAAGGAAAAAAAGCTTCCAAGATGCACTTTATGCATATATATTATGGATATAAACATATATGTTTATATAGTATTTATATAGTATAGTATTTGCAAAGAGATGATAATCAGATAGATGCGTGGTATGACTCTAGCTAGGCAAGCAATAAAGACAATCTTTGACATATAGAAAAAATGTTGTATCAAACTACGTTAGTTAGAAAAGATTAAAGTAATTTAGGTATCTGCATGTAGAGAGGTAGCAGCTTCAGTAGAAAATGGTAGTGGTAGAAGTAAGAAAACTTGATGAGAGTGCCTTACATATTGTATGAATGAGCTTTACTTTTAAAAAAAATCATCATAACTATTTATTAATGCAGCTATCAAAATGATAAAAGAAGAAGCTTTGGTTATTATTGTTATAAATAAAGTTATTGAAACCATGACACATCTATTTTTAGAGTTTAAGAGGACTGTTTTTAACTTGAAAGTCAAACGATTTAATATGTCAAAGGCAAACAACAAGTCAAATAATTGGATTTAATTTAAGGCCTGTATAAGTAATCTATTCACTAATTTGTAAATTTCATGCTTGATGATAGTGCTTGCTGGAGTTTATTTATTGACAGAGTCTAAAACAGCCCTTGTTAACCAGTTCTTCATAGTAATGTATAGCATAGTATGGAAGTAGAATTTTCTGTATGAGCAAAAGATCAAGTATATGTATAATATGGTTTAGTACCAAATCGCTTAATACTCAGCTATATACTAATATTGTTTCTATTTTTAATTTTTAATTTTTTTTTTAATTTCTATTTTTTGACTTTACACTTTTATTTACACTTGACTCTCTAGATTATGATAAATATTGAAAAATAATTTTTTTGTATTTTTATATTCAATTTTGAGATCAATAAAACTTTTTTTTCATTTAGACTTGACTGTCTAGATTAATCTGCCGCATATATTTTCAATTAAAAAATATTTACAAAATCTTTCAAAACTTTTTCTTTTACTTGTTATTTAAAATATTGAAAGGTCTTCATATTTAACCATGATAATGACCTGTAATCTTTAACATTTGATAATGATGATTATGAAGATGATGATGATGATGATGATGATGATGATGATGGTGAAGATAAGGATGATATGATGATGTACAATGATGATGATGATGATGATGATGATGATGATGATGATGATGATGATGATGATGATGTTGATGATGATGATGATGATGATGATGATGATGATGATGATGATGATGATGATGATGATGATGATGGTGATGATGATGATTATGATGATGATGATGATGATGATGATGATGATGATGATGATGATGATGATGATGATGATGATGATGATGATGATGATGATGATGATGATGATGATGATGATGATAGTGAGTTATTGTATTTAGATATATCAGAGATATGCACAGCACTCAAAAGTTTCTATCTTACAAATTATGGGAAAATAAATGAAGTTCAAGTACCACTAAAATCACCTGCAAATGTTGATTTAATGCATAAATTCGTTGATCTATGTATTGTTGATGCAGTCAATGCTCAAACAGATGCTGTTTTAAGTGAACGAAAAGAATTTCTTCAAAAGCAATTGCGTTATACACCAATTCCATATAGTGAAATATTTATGAAAGATAAATCTGTAACAATAATATCTGGAATAGCTGGTATTGGGAAAACATGGTTGCTTAGAAAATGTTTGCTTGATTGGTCAAATGGTCTAATTTGGAAAAATGTTAAATTTGTGTTTTATTTGGAATGCAGAAGGCTTAATCAATATCAAAATATTTCTAATATTCATGAATTACTAAATGTTTTCTACAAAGATATTATAAATGATTTTGATATTAGTACTCATTCTACGCTGTTTATAATTGATGGATTAGATGAGTTTAAATATCTAAATGAGTTAATAAATTGCAGTTCGAGTTGTAACTATCCAATTGTTAATGTTTTAACAGAAATTCGAAAATATAAATATGTAGTTGCTGGTAGAGTTTATGCAATTGATCAGTATCAAAGTATATCTACAGAGGATTGTGATAAGATAAACATTCAAATTATGGGATTTAATGAAGGCGGAATAAATAATTATATAGAAAATAATGTTTTAGAGGAAAAAAAAGATGTTGTGAAAGCAACTTTGAAGGAATCTGCAATTGCAAAATCAATGTCATCTGTTCCATTTTTTTTATCTTTCATGTGTACGATTATTAGTAATTCAAAAGGTTTATACAAAAATTCTTTTTTAACAATGACAGACTTGTATGCAAATATTTTTTTACATTTTTTGCAAAAACACATTATCAAAAACAATGAATCGATTTTTCAATTTATGAAAAATGATTCCAATAAAGAATATATTTTAAACATTTGCAAAATTGCATATCAATTGTTTGTTGAAAATAGAGTAATTTTTTCCAAAGAAGACATTCAAACTTTTATCATTGACTTTGATAAAAATGAAGAAACTTTTTTTGGATTTATTGAAAGGATTGAAACTAGTCTAGGTGAATATATTTATCAATTTGCACATTTGACAATAATGGAGTTTTGTGCATCTATATATGCATATAATTGTTTAAGTAGTGAAGAGATTATGACCAATAAAAAGCTGAGAAGTTGTTTATCAATGATTTGTGGTTTAACCAATAAAAATCAAAATAGTTCCTTAAAGTTTCTTGTTGACCTGAATCCTTTAAAAAAAACGTGTGAAGATTCTTTATTTTTGTTTTCTATTTTAGGTAAGTCTATAATATTTTATTGTATTATTGTAAATCATTTTAGATAAAATCTATTTATCAAAAGTGCAAGTTTATTAAAATCAAAAGTTTATAAACATTAAGTTTTTTTAAAGCTGTTTTCATCATTCCTTCTTTAAAGGATAGACTCTATTTTTTTGTATTTAGTATGTTTGACAATATTTAGCAAGATTTTAAGAGAAAATCAAAATAAATAATATTTTATAAGAAAATATAACAAATATACATATCAGTTTTGATTACAAGTAAATTCATCTGTGTCAGCCATGACACATCTTATACAGTAAGAGAGATAATCTGAACAAAATTAAAAAAAAACAACAAGTAAACTTTGACAAGTAATTTCAGAAGAAAAATGAGTTAATATGAATAAAAAATTAATGATTGTTATAAATTAATCATGTTTTTTTTAAATAAATGCAAATTTAATCAAGAATTCATAACTTAAAAGCTAAAATAATTCATAACTTAAAAATTAAAAAAATTACATTTATGTGCTAAAACCTTAATGATGCATTCAAATTATGCATTTTTTTAACTTTAAATAAGTGTGCAAACCAAGTTATTAAATTTTTCTTTTTAATTATTAAACATTTCTTCAAGTAATTAAATTTTTTGACTTTTTAGTATTGAGTCAGACCATCTTTAGCGTTTAAGACTTCTGCAAGTCGAAATTGCCTTTGTTCAACTAATTTTTTTGTCCTGTCTGGATTGATTTAAGTCCAAGCTATTAAGAGCATGATTATAGGAACACGATTATTTTCTCTTTGTTTTTTTTTTTTGAAATTGCCACTTTTTTGATCCAGAATTGCCCATTGGTGTTCAATTGCAATAAAATCTGGACTTTGAGTAGGCTAATCAAGGATAAAAAACACTTTTACTTTCTTTAACGTATGCTTAGTGTTGTTGTCTTGTCTATGCAAATTCAAACATTTTTTTACTTTTTTATCAGATTACTAATGGTTCCTTATGCTGTTTCAGTTGCTTTTTTTCATCAACCTAAATGTTTTACCTTGTCATTTAAAACAGTGATTAAATTTGCTTTCAGAACATAACATTTTTCAAAATCTTTTTTTCATCTTCTAAGAAATTAAAGTTTATCTTCATAATAAAATTTTCTGTTAGGATATTTGTTTCTTTTAAATATTGGGTCAAGTAAAACAGACACTTTTTATGTCTTAAATTAAAAAATATTGGAACAAGCTACAAAGTTGATTTTTTTTTAATTGAATGATTATTAAGTCTAGAACAAAAATATATATATAGAAAAAAAAATTTCAGTACAATAAATTTTTCTCTTAATGGGAGTCATAATTTTAGCACTAGGTGAGATCCATACTTTGTGATCAGTACTTATTTTTGCTTGCCTAAACTTCTTAGATAATTTGGCTATAATAATCGCCTAATATTGCCTAATTGGATGAAGTTCAGGATAATCACTTTTTAAGGTACTTTTTAATAATCACTTTTTAAGGCACTCTTTTATAAATTTCACTTTTTATTGTGCAATTAGTGACAAAACTTTGTGTTTTCAATCTACATTGACATCTGGCTTGCCAAAGCATAATTTTTTAGAGAAGTTTTTTGAGTTTTAAAAAATAAATATTAAAATTCAGCCTTTGCCTTTTTACATACATTATACTCTTTTTTTCTAGACAATATTTTATATAATATTCATGCACAACTTTTTGCCACTAAATTTTCTTCAGCATTGTGATCTGGAATTTTATACATCTGGAAGGACTTGATTTTATGCTTTTTCTTGATAGTCCCGACCATTTGTCTGCTAGTTTTGCATTTTAAAGCCAAATTTCGCTCAGAAATGATAGGATTAGCCCATATTTTTAAGTGTCAAATACTGATTTAAAGTTCACAGTGCTTTTAGAACATTCAACAGTTTTTATAATCGATTTGAGAGGCTAATTAGGAAATTTTAATTGAGCATGCGAAATTGTATCACGCACTTGTTGCTGTTTTGTTGCCATTTTAAATAGTAATATAAAAAAATATAAAAATATTTTTTTAGTATGGAGTATAAAGGAAAGCATGAATTGAGCTTTTTCATATTTCATGAATAAACATTGCTTTTCATCATAACATGGAACAGTTTTAAGTTAATTAACTTAGTATTTCTAATGGTTGTTAAAAGTGTATTATACATATTGTTTTTATTTATGTTATAGAATTTTTTTTATTATAAATTTAAATCTTTGAACATAATTTTCTTCAAAAATTTAATTTAGTTTTATAAACAATGTTGACTTTAAACAACAATTGTGTCTTTAAAAATCAATAAATTTTATGTTTTAGGCAATTGTCTCAGTAACTAGTTTTTCATAAATCTTACAGTTTTTTCTGCAAATATTGCTTCTCGCTAAAATGCTTTTTTAGGGTAGTTATGCTGAGTGCGCTGTCTGCAAACTTAATGAAGCTAATGATCTTGTTATCATCTCTGTAGCACCTAACATGGTTGGCAATGTTATATGACAAATCGTTGATTTGAAATATATAGAGTTGTGTAGTAGAGTGCCAAGCCTTGTGGTACTCCAAATGACTTGCTAGTCAGATTAAAAAAGTGAAATGATATGACTTGCTTCTAAGCCTAATGGCTACGATCAAGTGAAGTATCTGCTTTTATTTGAGTTCTTACATCATTTTGATTGGTTATGATCTGCTGTAACATGGTATTTAGACTTGGATTCATTTTAATTAGTCACACCTAAAGACTGTGATAAAATGACTTCATTGAGCCTAAACTTTGAATTTATGACATGACTTAACAAAAGAAAATTTGTATTTAGTGAGAAAATACAAAAAAAGTTTAATTTTTTCATTTGTTTTGTCTGATAATAAACAACAATTACATATTAAATAGATAAATACAGTAAAAAATCATTTGAAATAAGCTTCAGAAATAAATAGATTTCCTAGATTTGGTAGTTTACTAACCGCTCTGGAGGATTTAGAAACTCAACTTTAGAAAAGGATAATAAGTTTCACAAAGTAGCCACCAAATGTATTTTTGATAATATACTTGGTACACTGTCTTTGATAATGACATCTAACCCTAACCCTAGCCCTAACTCTAATATGTTTTGCTGAAAAGTCTTTCTATGATCATTTTCTATGATCTTCTTGATTTATGGTTCAACGAAGTTAAAAAAAGATAGTGTTTTAAATTGTATTTACCTATAATTGTGATTATCACATATACCTTTACTCTTTAAGGGCATCATTTTCTATGATCTTTTTGATTTGTGGTTCAACGAAGTTGCTAGCTCTGTAGTTTAGCTTCATCCTCTGAAGAAGTTTTTGATGAAACCTTAATTGCAGTGGTGGTAGTTTTTTTATGGGTTTTATCAGCTGCTCCCACTAAACCTTGCTCTGTTTCTCAAAGAACTCAGTCACATAACCAGCTTTTTCTGTGGTAGTGTCCTTGCTGTCCTAGAGACAAAGGAAATTAAAAAACTAAACAATAAGCTTGAAGGGCCAGTAGAATGATACCAATTTTATCTTTAATGACCTCTGTAGTTGTTATACATCAAGACACTCAATAACTTCTTGAGATTACTTTTATCCTCGTGAGATGCACAGAATGAACCATCAGAATGGAAGTTGTTTGCATTGTAAAGCAACATGACTTTGAGTTTCTAGGATAAACTGTTTACCACAGAGTATATCTTGCTTTTATGATCTTTTTTATGTGTGGTTTGGCTAAGATATTAGCTCTAACCTCACACAGGTTCTGGAAAAGATTTTTAGGAAAATGTGTATTGATTTTCAGTATTTGCAGTGTTTTCTGGAGTTTTATCTGCAGCTTCCACATTGCTCTTTCCCACAGAGAACTCACTTTGTTGTAACCAGTTTTTACTTTGGTAGTGTGCCTTAGTGTCACTATTGTCCCAGAGGCTAAAGATATTAAAAATTTGTTTGAGAGCCTTGAAGGTGTAATAGAATAATACTAATTTCATATTTTTGATGACCTCTAGTCATTATACATCAAGATACTCATCAACATCTTGGTACTAGGCTACCAATTCTGTTGGCTCCTTCTATGCACAGAAGGAGCCAACAGAATTGGTAGCCAGCTATTTTCATTGTGAAGCAACACGGTTTTGAGTCTGCAAAATAAACTGTCTATAAATAGGTGCTATTTACTTGGCATGTGATTCCATTAGCTTTAAAAAAATCAACCACAACCTTACAGAAGCAATGGGTTTTCTGACTGAGCAAGTTGTAAAATGTTTGATTTGTTTTCTATGAATTGTGACTTATTTTTGTTTAACAAATTCCTCTGCTTAATCTGTGATATTATTAGTTCAGCTATGACTTTGTAAACTCTTGGTCTCTCATTAAATCATTGTCTTTCTGACTAGGCAATTAGGCTTCTACTGAAAAACTTCACCTGTTAAACTATAACTTGTACCTCCAATATCCCCTTTGCTATTAGATTTGCTGTTTTCTATTGAAGATGGCTGATCCTTTTTAGGAGGAGAAGAACAGGCAGCTCAAGGCTGTGTAGTCCTAGGGTATCATTCCTAGGGTATATATAATTCAGTATTTTTTATATATAATATTTATATCAACACTGTTTTTATGAAATTTAAAAATAAACCACTAGCATTGTTTTTTATAATTTTTTAAAGTTAAAAAGAATAATGTAACAACATGCACATGATTGTATATAAATGCGTTAAATGTGGTGATAAGAGACATAAAAAAAAAATAGGATAAAGAATATTATTTATAAAGGATTTTATTTTTTGTTCATAAATACTAAAAATGGCAATCCTTTATATAGAGTGCTGTATATAGAATCTGTTTATAGAATTTGTATAATCTCTTTTTTTATTTATTTTATTTTTTTCATTTCTTTTTTTATTTAATTTAATTTTTTTTTGATAATATTAGTGGCCAGCCACAGAATCAAATGGTATATAGCCTCGTGTTGAAATCCAGCCAAAATTAGATTATAGGCCCTTATCAAACTCTTTTTATTATATAAAATGCTTTTTTGAAACACTTTTAGACAAAGTTATGAATTAGTCTATCCCATAATTTTTTTTCAATTGCAATTGGTCGCATCACAGAGCACCACAGAAGAGCATTTAACTTAAAAGCTTAAAATTTAAGTTTAAATTAACATATAAAGTTTAAATCATTAAAGTTTGAAAAAAAAATTTAAACCAGCCGTGGCGCAGTGGTAGCGCACTTGCCTCAGAAACATAAGATCCGTGGTTCAAACCCCACCTCTGGGCAAGTTTTGCGACATCGGTAGGGAAGGAGGCGTGAACTTCCCATAAAATGCTCTTCCGCGTAAGGACTTCTTAAGGCACCTTAATCAACTTTAAAAAAATCCCCTTTAATTTGAGGGGTTACAAATTTGATATGGTTATAATTTTTGAACACTTCAAAATTGTAAAACAATACTTATAGTTTTTCGATGAATATAAATTTAGTTAAGAATAGCAAAAAAATTATTTCATCAAGTTGTTGCTCTTACATTTGGGGCAGGGGGGATAACTTTTTAAAAAGCATCATGATTTGACATGAGTATAAACATACGAATGCTTGGATGTTTTATGTTGATGTTCAATCTAAAACACCAAAAAATGCTGGATCCGCCACAGGTCTTTTTTTTTCTGAAGCAAAATTGCTTCAGAATTTAGCACTTAAACACTGCAAATGTACAATAAATATTTAAATACATATAATTTTTCAGCCTAAGACTAATATCTCAAAAAAATATGTAAAATATAGTTTTTAAATGTACTTTTAAGGTTCAGAGTTTGCAGTTAGGAATCAAATCAAAATTCAAATTATTAAAATATACTACCCTGCAATTTTTTTATAAAGACAAGAAATTTATTTCTTGTTATTTACAATTCAACACCTAGTGGCTGATCTTTATCATCAAAAACAGCTTTCAGAAGGATTTCAGTTTTGATTTTAAAAAGAAAAAAAAGAACAAAAAGAAGAACAATTAAAATCAAATCAATCATCTTTAGAAAAATATCTATTAAAAACTCATCATAAGAAAGTCCAATAACTCAAGATCTGGTTGATTCTGGAAATGTAAGCAAATCAACTGAATCTACTAATACAAATAAAACTATTCAAACAATTGAAAGATTGACTGAAACTGCTGCTAAGTTTTTTGTTTTTGTTGTAAACTAATTTGTTCAAATCCTATTATGTTGACTCAAAATGGTGGTAATGATTGGCGCTATATTTCACAAATTTTAAAAAGACACTAAAAAAGTCTTGATCATTTTGACTGCTACAGCAAGTGGTTGGATCTGAAAAAGAGATTCAAAAAAAGTAACTTTAATTGATAAAATTTTTGATAAAAACTAAATTAAAGATATAGATCATTTAGATGTTGTAATGAGAAAATTAATTTCCTTAACTATTATGATGGCAAAGTGAAATCTGCCACTCAGAGGCTCTTGTGACAAAGTCCATCAAGATAATAAAGGGAAGTTTCTAAAAATTTTAAAACTTTAGACTGAATTTGATCTAGTTATGGAAAAACATTTGTTGAGAAAAACAAAAACAAATTCTGTGCACTATCTAGCAAAAGATATTCAAAATGAAATCATTGACTTGATTAGCAAATCCATTAAATTTAAAACTTGTTCAAATCTTTGTGTATTTTTCAATTATTGTTGATTGTACACCAGACATCAGTTACTAGGCGCAAATGTCAATGCTGGTTCGATATGTTAGTGCAGAAGATAAGAACCAAATTCATATTAATGAAAGTTTTCTTGGATATTTAATTGAAAGTTTGACAGGACTTGAATTATCAAATGAGATTATTGACTCTGGCAAAAAATAATTTGTCAGTGGAAAACATAAGAGGTCAGAGCAGACAATCATGCAAATATGAAAAGCATAAAAAATGGTGTTTTATTCTACAGGCTTTTATTCTTCAAAAAAACAGCCAAACGGTTTATATTCTATGTAGTCACACATTAAATCTGGAATTTGTTGATTCTGTGAGATGTTCACCTAAAGTTGTAATTTTTTTATATATAATTGATCAAGTTTACAATTTTTTTTCTGCTTCAACAAAAAGGTTTTGCAATCAAAGTTTCCATCTTTAACAGTTAAATAGTTAAGTGATACAAAATGGGAAAGAAAAAACTCTTCGATTTGAAATGGCAAAAATTTTGAAATTTGCAAAATTGGAAAAACTACAGCAGAGTCTATTGCTTTAAAATTAACATGCTCCGATTTTTTGTCTTCAATCTTAATTTGGCATTAAGTTATATTCAAAATTAATTTAAATAGCAATTAACTTCAATCAGCTTCAAATAATATTTTAAAAGGTTTAAAAGCATTCGAAAGAATAATAATTTTTTTTATAGAAAATTACAAACAGGAAAAATTTGACTCTGTTGTGTGTATTGCACAAGAGCTTGCTTCTTTTTTAAAGGTAGAAGAAAGTTTTGCAGCAGAATCTGAGTCTATTGTAAGAAAAAAAAAGAAATTTTTTGATGACCTGAACAAAACTTTGAAAAACAGTCCAAAAAGAAAGTATAAAAAAGATATTTTTAATAAAATATTAAATTTTTTCTTTTTTTTAATTATTCACCTCCACAAGGCCCGTGGGGGCCACTAAGTCGAAGAGGCTACTCCTTTTTTTTTTTTTTTGTTAATCGTGTTACAACCCTCTCTCAACTCTTTAACTCTGAAACACGAACCTTGACAAGCAAGGCCGCTGCGCAGAGAAATTAAGTTAAGAGCGGTACTTTCAGGGACATCGTGGGAGTCGAACTCCGAACCTTTTGCTTACAAAGCGAGCACTCTTACCACTACACCACTACCGCATGTGCTATACCAAATGTGCTACTATTGCAATAGAAGAAAGATTTAATGATTTTAATGCTAGAATTGCACCTTTTAGCTTTTTAGTTGATGTTAAAAAGCTTTTAACAGTTAAGGATGATGATCTGAAAATTAAAAAAAAATGATATTTTTGCCAATAATTAAGCGTTGAATTTATGCTCTTTTTTTCTCATTTTATTGAAAGTTTGGGTTCTGAAAAAGCTATAAAATTTTTGCACACAAATGATTTGAATGACATCTACGCAAATGTATCTATTGCATTGAAAATTCTTCTCACATTACCACTAACAGTAGCTATAAAGGTGGTTGAAAATTATTTTTTAACCACCTTTGGAATGTCCAGCACCGGGCCTGGACAAGCTATTATGTACTTAATTATGTGTGCACATAAATGAGAGGCAAACTTAGCAAATAGTAACTTTGCTATGAATGTATATATGATTTCTATGAAAGTAAAAACGGATAATTAGGAAGAATCCAAAATGATGCAAAGTAGAGGACTTAGTAAGTGTTTTGTAAGATGATGACTCAGTAACAGTGTTGTCAGAGGACTTGGTAAGAGGTTTGTTATTCATCAGCATCAGAATATCCTCAATAATGCAATAAAAATTGTCAGAAAAAAATGACAGTTTTTAAATGAGTTGTTTTTATAAAAATGATAAATAAAATGATTATATTTAGAAATGGAAGATTCACAAGTAAAAATAAAACCTTAGACTCCTACCTGAATCCAAAAGATTGTTAAGGAGGCCCATTTTTCAGTATTAAGATGAAAAATATCTGCTGAAGTACCATTACAGAACATTAGAGTCACATAGTTGACTTAATGAGTAAAAGATAAAAAAAAAACACAAAAACAGTGACAACAGTTATTAAATTAAAAAAATACCCATAACATACCCTAACCCTAACCCTGATGACACCTGACAGCCAAATAAGTTTTATAAAAATTTTTATGGCTGTCACAGTGGCCCTCAACAAATTTGAAATCAATAAAAATGTCAACAGAAACTGTTTGGGGACACTTTTTGAACTTTATGTGCATATTACAAATCTGTTGAAATTCAAGTCTAAGCTGCTTGTCCAAGAATTTTAATCAATTTTTACCTTAGTAATCAATTTAAATAATATGTTTTATTACTGTCAACGGTGAAGTGCAAAACTTTGGATTTTTATATAAGTTTTTATTTATCAACTTGTTATTACGTCAGTTTGCGTATTTTTAAAGTTATTACTAACTTGCAATGAGCAATAGAACTCAAAGTTTCTTTTAGTTTGGACTGTAGAGAAGACTTCACTTTTTAATAATTTTTTTCTTGCTTTGTACATCATTTTTACATTACGACTTATATCGTTGTTATCTTATCCACGGCTAGTTTTTTAACCACTCATTTGGCTTAAAGTTATCTGGTTTTATTGCAATATTTAGTTAGTCTTTTTGCAGTGTTTGTTGATATATTATTTATCTCCTGATTTTCATTTTATTACTGTTTGTTGCATTCATTGCTCAGCTTTGCTTTAATTTTCACATGCACATTTTTCATCTTTATTATTATTCAGAGAATATTTTTATATCCTTCATTAAATGTTTACATATATGCCGCTTACATTTTTATAGTTTTTGTGCAAAGTTCTTTTTCGCTATCATATATTTTTCAATTATTGTTATGATTATGGGTTTCGCGGGCTGCTCATTTTCCTACATTTTTGATTGGTTGTCATGTTTTGAATGAGGTATCTATGAAAGTGTTAGAATTTATTTAAGGCTATTGTTGTTTTGTTGATTAAAAAATTTTTTTCTAATGAGGTATACTACTTTCTGATAACAATACCTTTGGTTTTATTTCTTAAAATAAGTTTATGAAAAATTTTTTTTATGTTTCTATTAGAATTTAAATATATTTTGTTTTCATATTTTTTTTTTTGTGGTATGGTAAGTTTTTTATTTATTTATTTTTATTTTTGTTTGTTCAGTAAATCTACACTTTTTATATCATATCATTAAAAAAATATTGGTGCTTTACAAATTTGGGGTTGGTTGGGTTTTGGCTATTTGTAGTGAGTCCTTTTTTACTGCAGTATGGAATAGGCGTAAGTCGCAGGGTAAAGCATAAGTGGCAATGACACTGAAATAATGAAACGCCAGTAATAATAGACGCGACTCTGAGGAGATGTTTATTACTTAATCACTACACAAATTATGTTTACACATTAGCATTAATTTTTTTTTTTTTTTTCCATTATTAAATGCCTCATTGTTGTTGTCAGATTTTTTATTTTGTGATCCGTTTTTTGTTTTACAAGTTTTTGTCTGGTGATATATATCTTCGTTCATATTGGTGTTTATAAAACAATTTTTTTTTTTTTTTTTTAAATTTATTGTTATTGTTATTATTGTTGTAGGTGTATAGCCTGTCTTATTTGTTTTTGAATATTCCTCTAATTAATCTTTATTTTTGTCTTGACTACTGTCAAAATATACTTTGTCTAAAAAATAATCCTCCTTTATTCTAATGTACTTCACTTCTCGTGTGTGACCATTTGGCGAATTTTATATGCCAAAGTTTTTAATCAATTTAAATAATGCATTTTTATACTGTCAACGGTGAAGTGCAAAACTTTGGATTTTTATATAAGTTTTTATTTATCAACTTATTATTACTTCAGTTTATCTGCGTATTTTTTAAAGTTATTACTAACTTGCAATGAGCAATAGAACTATACCTCTGAATAGTTTCATCTACTGTCATCGAATAGTTCAAATTTACTGTCATGGAATAGTTCAAATCTACTGTCTGTGAATAGTATAAGTCTACTGTCATCGAATAGTTTAACTCTACACCCATTGAAACGCTTGCTAAGTGTATTAGATTAAAAGCAGTATTGCATTATTTTAAAAAATGTTTTTATATTAAATGTTGAAAAAAAATAATAATTTAAAACAGCAAATAAAAACAAAAGTATTACGTCTACAAGTAAATCCAACAACAACTCACACAAACTCTCCATATATGATTACTGATTATATTAGTTTAATATCGTAACTTTATTTTAAGTCCATTAGATAATTTTATACTGAATAAAACTATCTATGGATTGACTCTTTTAGTTTTTAGTTTTGTGTTATTATATGGTTACTATGTTATATGTTGATTGCAAAATCGATAATAATATATAAATAACAAAAAAAAAAAATTTAATTCTAATTAAAAAAATTTTGATTTAAATTTTTATGGGGAATTTTCGCCGATGTAAAAAGAGTTAAATATTTATGTTACTTGATAAAATTTATTATTTAAAATTAATTCATTAAAAAAATATTTTATTCATTTAAATATACAAAATATTCTCTATAAAACTTTATTTATTTCATGTGTTTTGCCTAATTTTTTTAACCTAGTAATGGGCATTTACTTATTTGTAAAATCTCACAAATGTCATGGGGGAATGGCGATTTTATTTTATTTAAATATTATTATAATCCACTAACTTTGTTTCGATTAATGTAGAAATGTCATGCAACAGCTGTAAAAATGTTTTGTAACTGAAAAACTGTGAAACATTTCAACAACTGAGACCAAAAAACTTGAAGATTAAAAAATTCAAGTTTTCACTAAACATTATTTGTTTTTTAACACCTAACTAAAATTACTTTTTAACACCTATGTAACACCTCTTCAAAGTAATAAAAGGTGGAGCTTAGAGACTAATAAATAACGTATTAATAATGATCAACTTACATTAATTAATACATTAATTAATTCAAAGTTATTTTTTGACACACTAATTTTATATTAATTGTAATTATTCTTGTCTTTTTTTATACGTCCGTAATGTTCACTAAACACCCAATTACAGATAAAAATTCTGAATATCAGAAAAGCAACAATTAAAACAGTGTTTTATAATCGTTTCATTTGTCTTGTCGTTACGTTTATTTAATTTAGGTAAATATTTTTTTGATATTTGTTATATGCGAGTTATTTTTTAGCACTATTTGTTTGTTAATAGGTATTAATAAAGTAACTTATAATAATTTAAATATTTTTTCTGTTATTATAAATTTTTAACTTATAGTTGGGATATACCGAATTCCGGCCGAATATTTTTTTTCCAGATCAATTGCTCTGTAGGATAATTTATTTACACAGCCTGTGTGACATGTCGTAAAAAAAAAAGTTTAATTACAGCCAGAAGCAAGTGGATCTAAAAGAAAAAATATCAGACCGGAATTCTGGTACATCTATCTTATAGTAACTTTTAAATTACATCAAAGACGTTAATGAATCTTTTTATTGTTTTTTAATTATTTTATTAAAGAAAAAATCTTTTTTTTTTTTTTATTCATTTGTTTAACCATAAAATCAAAAATTACAAATTTAATTATAATTTAAAAAGTTAGGTATGGTGTCACTCATATAGTTAAAAACTAGTCAATGGAGTGACATTTTAATAAAATTCACAAATAAAATAAAAAATGTTAAAACAAGGGAGTAATAAAGTAAACTACATTAATACAAGTATTAAAAAAGGAAGTAATAGGAAAAATATTTAAAAAGTTGGAATCAGAACCATATTAAATAAAAAATGAAAAAAAAAAGAGAGAGAGAGAGGAGAAATGAGATAAGACGAGTAAGAAAAAAATGAGAAAACAAAAATTTGAATTACATAATTTCAAAAAGATAAAGTGACAGAAAAATTTTTCTGTCACTTTAAAGCAAAATAAAGGCAAGCTTTAATACAAAATAAATATATACATACATAATAATACGTAATACAGACTTTAATATTTACAATATTAAAGTCTGTATTACGCATTATACAGATTAGTTAAACAAAAATGTATATCAAGATATAGAAAAAGTAACAGCAACTAAATTCACAGAGAAAAATGCAAAGAAATAAATACATTCAACATTTTTTATATACATAAATACACGACATATAAACAATGTACAAAATTAATTAAAATTGTTCTCTTTAATTTCTTTATATTAAATATTGGTAGAAAAAATTTTATTTCTTTTCAATTATTATCCATATTCAAAGACTTTTTTCTTTTAACTTTGTTTTTATTTGTTTCGGTTTTTTTTCTTGTTTTTTTTTTTGTTTTTTTCTTTTATCAAAATCTCTTATTCTTGTTTATACAATTATTTTTAAAATTTTATTATCAAAATGTTTTTTAAGTTACATTTTTTTTTTTTTTTTTTTTACTTTTATTTTAATTTTTTTTTAAACTTTTTTTATTTTTCACTTTTTTTAATAATTTTTTTTTGAAATCTTCAAAATGATTATTTTAAGTTATCCAATGAAAATGTTAAAATTATTAATGAACATTTTATCAAGCTTTAAATTTGATTTATAGTCCTTTTATAAAAATGCTTTCAAAGAATTCATCTTGAAAAGTCACAAAAAAAAATTTTTTTAACGGTTGCGTTAGTTACAATAAACTGCGATATCGTTGTTTCGAATTTCATTTGTTTTCTTCGAATTTGTCAAAGGATTTTTTGTGTTCGATGATCGAGTTTTTAAATATATAAAATCTCATTTTGTTACGATTGTTTTTAATTAACACTGGTAACAAAACTTCTTAAGCTTAAAAAAGTCGTAAGTATACTTCAATATAAATTTGTTATTTGTTTTTATTTAAAAATTGAAACTAAATTTGAATTGTTGCAAAACAATAACTTACAACGATTATATGGAGTTGTTGATAACAAGCTTATGTTTATTTTTTTATTAAGTAAATTATATTATAAAAATACATAATTAAAAAATAATAGAGTGACATTCTAGATTCTAGAATGTCACTGTATTATTTAGATGAAGTAAAACTTAGATTTACAAATTCACAAAATAAAAATAAAGTCTGTTGAAATTACAATAATTACTTTCTAGAATCTAGAAAGTAAATTAAACAATGATTTGTCTTTTTTGTTGCTAAAAGTCAACCAATTTTTCCTTTTTGATATTTTCAATGAACTCAGCTAAAGGTGTCATTTTACTTAATTTGAAGGGTTAAGAAAGCACGAATTGAAAACTTTAATGTTTAATTTTCATAATTAGTTAATTTTTAAGAAATCATATTTTGAAACTTAATTCAAATTGGTACAAAACAATTTTTTGTATAGATATCAAGCGTATCATTATTTTTTAATATATAAAATTATAAAGATACAAGAATTAACAAAACGTTTGATACTTTAGCTTAAAAGTACAGTAAAATATCAAATAAATGACGTAAAAAAATATATTTATAAAATGATTCTGTGAAATAAAGATTTTAATGACTTCTATTATTTATTTTTTTAAATATTTCTAAAACAAAAAGTTTTCAATTTATTATTATGAACAAAATAACATTTTTTTAGTTAGAAATTAATGATTCGTTGTTTGTTTTTGTTATTTTTTAACATTAAATTGATTTAAAAATTTGTTAATTAATATTTGTCAATTAGCTTTCATTCTGCTATTCAGTATACTATTTTTTAAAATTTGTCTTGAAAAATTCTTGGTATTTTTGTTCACTCTAATTAAACGGAGATTGCATCACATAATATATTTTATAATATAAAATACACAAATTATAGATTATATTTTATATCATAAAACATCTAAATAGGGAGATGATTTTTTTGCTTTTCTTTTTGTTTTGCATTTCAAATCAACGTTGAAATCGAATATTTAAACTCTCACTCTTTGAGTTTTTTATTCACATAACTTATTTTAAAAAAGATAGTCGAAGTAGATTTTCTATTTTATATTTCTAAATTTAATTTATTTTAAGTCGATTCACTAACTTTAAAATCTAATTGAATAAAGTACGATTTCTTCATTTGTTATTAAAACATGTGAACGATGTAGTTTTTGTGAATTTAAATCAATACGTTTGTTTGGAATATATTTTTATTTATTTAAATTAATTTCTTATATATTATTTTAATCATTTATATTTACATTAAAATGAAATTATTTTGTTTTAAAAATGTGATAAAAATTATATTTAAAAAATTAATATTTAATTATGTGAATGATAAAATATTATAATAATTATAAATTGATATTGATTTATGTATTAATATGTAGAATATTATAATGTATATGATATTATAATTTCGATTATTATTTTAATTTTTATTTAATTGTTATTTTATATTTATTTATTTCTTTAGATCGTCTTCTTAAATTATCTCGTAAAAGTTATGAAGAAAACAATTATCAACTTAAAACTTATTACGTTAATTTGTTCATTGAATGTTTTTATGAAAGTCAATCATCATTAACTGATGAAATAAAATTAATCGTCGATGAACTAGAGTTGCGGGAGATTTCGATTAACGATGGAAAAACTTCTTACGAAACTTCTTGTGAAAATTTTTTCGTAAATCATTACATTAAATCTGGAAGAAAGTTATCGGAGTTAAGTGTTAATAAAAATATTTTAAGTGATGAAGAAAAAAATCTTATAATTCAATGTTCAACAAATGTTCGCTATGTCGTCTTTTATTGTCCAATTAAATTAGAAGGATTGAAACCGAAAGATAAGATTGAAGTGTTGAGGATAATCATCTCACGTTATTTAATAACAAAAAAAGATTTTGAAGAAAATTTTCTTCCGTGGATTAATCTTTGTGAACAATTAAAACTTTCACTTCACGACGACATCGATTTCATTGAAGAGATTTGTGAATGGATTCATTGTTTGAATGTCAAGTTGTTGTCGATCATCTACCGTGGAAAACATTTTTATAACCTCGATGAATTAAAAAACTTTATAACACAGAAAAACGTTTTAAATCTTAAATAAAATATAAACAATAATTATAAAATAATAAATGAAATATTTAATATATTATTTTATAACTAAATATGTTTTAAAATATACGAATTAATTTTAATAATATTTTAGTTTTATATTTTTGATATTATTTTTAATTTTTGTTTAAAACAATTTAATATATTTGTTTTAAAATATTAGTAATAATAATAATATAAATCATTAATTATTTTATATTTTATTCATTATTATTATTATTATTATTATTATTATATATATATATATATATATATATATATATATATATATATATATATATATATATATATATATATTATTTTTGCTACATAATTATTTCTTTCAATAATAGTAGTATTGCAACATTCTAAAAAGATTTTTTAATTTTTCAACAACTTCTAAAACGAATGTTTAAAATTTAAGTTAAAGTTTCTTATTTAATTAACTTTAATAATAATTTTTATTAAAGTATAAAATATATAGTTATAAATAAATAAAAACTAAAATTGATGAAAAGAAAAAATGAATAAAAAATAGAAATCGATTTAATAGTAATGCTATGTGGAAATCTTTTGATTAATATTTTATATATTTAAAATTTTTGTTGTATATGTTTAATATATATTAATATATATTTTTAAACAAAATATTAAATATATTTTAAAATATTGTAAAAGTTATTTTAATTTTTTATTTACTAAATATATATTATCCTCATGACAATTATTTTTAAATTTTAAAGTTTCCGCCATTGGTTTCTTCACACGATTTTTGTTGTCAAAATAAAAAAATTCGAAAGTTTAGTAGAATTTTTTCTTCGAATTTTGTTCGGAAGTAAAAGTTTAATTTATTTAAATTTAATTAAAAATAATTAAATTTAAATAAATTTAATAAACTAACTTAACATAACTAGAGAAAAAGTTTGCAATCAGCAAGCTATAGCTTTAGGGCTGTTCACACTGCATGGTTAGATACGAATTTTTAAATTCATTTTACAACAGACCAATGACTCATTCTATACATTTTTTTTTTGTCTTTGGTTATTATATTTTTAAAAAACTTAATTAAGATCGAGGGTTATGATCAACTTAGGATGATGATATTGGGCTATAATAAAATGGCCATTGTTAATGACTAAGTTAGATTCAAAGCTATAAGCTCAAATTAAAAATAAGTAGGTTAAAAAATATAAATTAATAGATAGTCATTTATTACAAACCGTCATATTATTACAAAATTTTTCCAAAAAAAAAAACTTTCTCCGTTTAATTTTTAAAATTTTATTAAAATTTTATTAAATTCGAAAAAAAAACCCGCATAATATTTGGCAGATGTTTTTAAAATTTCCAAGATTTCTGGATAACATTTAGATTTTGCATCAAATATTACTTTGACTGAAGGGTATATCTCTGCATTCTGTTTTAGTGAAGAGTTTCTAAGAATTGGTTATTGTGAATCACTGAAATCACAATTAATTTTTAATGCAAGGGCCATTTCTGCTTTTACCATTATTGAATTCCTATTCTTATTTTCAATAATTTTCCTGGCTAAAGCTGCATTTTTGACAGAATGTTTAATAACTTTTGAAAAGTCAGCTTTTCCTGAGCTTGATTTAACCCTTAACTTAATATTTTAAGCTTTTTACTTTTGAAACAGAAAAAAAGAATGCCTAAATAAAAAGTTCGCAAATTATAGCGAACTTTTTTTATCTTCTGTCGCAAAAATTTTTTTACCTGTAATTTGGGTGTTAAAAGGAATAAATAAATAAAAAAAATATTTTTTTTTTTATCATTTGATATTTTTTCTAATAAGTTGTACAACAAAATTGATGCGAATTGTGTATTCAAAAAAATCCACTTATACTTACTTTTTCAGCTTATCGCTTTAATGTGCAACTAAATAAATACCACCTATAATTTATTATGTATTTAAGCTATTTAACCGCAATATTTTTATTAACAACGAGGTCTTACGTTATGACTAAAAGTCAACAAACGAGAACCTGTAGCAAAAACAAAATTTGGTTAGCAAAGATAAAAATTTTGTTAAATATATACTCTACGTATATGAAACTTTTTTCAATAAAGTGAATAGCACTCATTAAATAAAAACGATAATTTTTTTAACTATAAATTCTAAATTAAATAGCACCGTTTGTTGGTTTGCATATACTTTTTCTTTATTTAGTCTACAATGAAAATGGCAATATTTGTTTATGTTTATGAAAAATATAGAAATGTGTTTATTGTTTTTCTACAAGTTAGGGGTCGTCCATAAAGTACGTACGCCAAAAACTCTGAAATTTGACACCCCCTCCCCCCTGTACGTACGTTTTTCATATACCCCCCTCCTCGATTTATTTTTTTCAAGTTAAAAAATTTATTGAAAGAAAAAAAGGTGGAGAAGGTACCCTAGATACTTTAAAAGTAATGATAAGATACTTTAGAAGTATCTAGGGTAATCCTCCACCTTTTTTATTTCAATAAATTTTTATATCAAAAAAAAAAAAAAAAGGAGGGGGATGAAAGACGTTTAATGTATTTATATGCCCTTTCTTAGCCGCAAAGAATCCCATTTATAAAAACGTCATCAAAAATATATACAAATATTAATTTAAATAAAGTTTAATTCTACGTAATGATAAAAATAATAATAAAAAAAACTCTTCAATTCTTAGTTATCTATTTTAAAGCTTTATTTAGAATAAAATTTTTATTTTTTAATTGTAAAGTGTTGCTATATCGACTATATCTTGTAGCCTGACTCGCAACAGAAAGCTGCTACAGTGACTACATCTTATAGCCTGACTCGCAACGGAGTGCTGCTACATCGATTATGCTATAGCCTGACTTGCAACGGAATGCTACTACACCGACTATCTTTTAGCCTGACTCGCAACGGAGTGCTGCCAAATCGACTGAGGGTTTGGTTTGGGCAGGCAGTCTATCAAATTATTTAAAAAAAAAAATTTATGTTATATTTGTCTAGTTTCACTGAATTTCCTTTTATTTATTTTTTAATAATTTTTTTGCTTAAAAGCCCTTAAGATATACCGCTAAATTAACTATTTAACGGAAATAAAACATTGCAACATTAACAACCAATAGGACGATGGTTCGCAAAAAAGTTCGCATTTTACCAGTTCGCAGTTCGCGGTTCGCAGTTCGCATTTTACCTAGTACAGTAGGCAGTGACGGCTGAGATCCGAGTTTGATTCTCGGTAAGGTTTTTTTTATTTTTTTTGTTTAATGAAACGCATTAAATAAAAATAAACTATACTTATGGCAGACGTTTTTTTTTAGGCACACCTCTTTAGAAAGTCCTTAAAAAGCGAGTCTCACGCGAGAAGAGTAATATTAAAAACAAAGTTTAAAACCCACTGCCGAGTGTAGGTTACCCATACCGCGTAATTAGAGAGGATGGGGTGTTGTGGGGTAGCAGCAAATTTTGTACCCTTTTGCTACTTTAAAGAGCTTTTTATTTTAGCAAAACTTAGCAGTAAAATTTGGAAGATTTTAAGACTCTAACGACACATTTTTTTTTGAGAAGGGAGGGGGGGGAGGATATTAAAGATAGGGCACATTTACACATTGTGCAAACTCCAAACTTAAGTTTGTTTATACCTATGCCAAATGAGGAGACCTTATAAAAAATTGGAACGGTTGAAACGTTAGGGCACTTATGTAGTAAAATATTTAACTTAACGATCTAAAACTAAACAAATTTATCGAAAGAATTTAAATTTCGTTGAAAAATATTGCTAATTAATGTCGATGCAAAACGTACAACCCCTCATTTATTTATTTTTGTTGGGGAAGGAGATCGGAAATTTTTATTATATTAGTGCCATCACCTTTGGGAAGGGAAGGGGACGCAAGCATTTGAGGGCTTTTTTGTTACCAGGCTATCACCATAACAACTTTTTGCAAGAGTTTCTTCAAATGGCATAGGTTTAAAAATACTTAAGTTTGGAGTTTGCACAATGTGTGGAAGTGGTTTATCTGGAACATCAAAAAATCCTGCGGGCGCCCATGCATGTGTAGGCATAGAAAGAAACTATACCTTCTACTCCCTATAAAATACATCATTTTATGCTGGCAAACTAGGATATTTAGTCAGAATTTTAACTTATCTATTGACTAGCTGGTTAGTTGTGTAAAATTAGAAAATCGAAGTACGTACTTTTAAATTGAACCCTTCTCCTCCCCCCTCCTCCCATACGCTATCTTACGCTTTTTGAAGACCTTCCCCTCCCGTACGTACTTTATGGACGACCCCTTATTTATCATTGAAGTCAAACGTTTTAAAAATTTATAAATTTCTCAGAGATAAAAAAAAATAA
Source organism: Hydra vulgaris (assembly GCF_022113875.1). NCBI lineage: Eukaryota > Metazoa > Cnidaria > Hydrozoa > Anthoathecata > Hydridae > Hydra > Hydra vulgaris. The sequence continues at coordinate 3,019,329 of NC_061161.1, forward strand.
AACACGTTGGATATAATGTTTAAGGGAGAACGGGGTGAAATGGGACATGGGGTAAGATGGGACATGGCGATTTCTCAGCAAAAAAATTGTTTAAGCAGTTTTTTTTATATATGTGATAAGATTACAATAAGTTCTTCATATTATTGTGTGTTTTGAGTTTCAAAAGTATTTTAAAATTAAAATTATTTTCGAATATGTTAAAATCTAACAAGTTTCTTGGATTTTGAAGACGTCATTAATAATAAATATTTATGTTATGTTTCCATATAATTTTATGTTTATGGTTTTTAATTAATTATTATTGTCTTATTTAATTACTGAAGAAATATAATTAGCAAATGGTTAAAAGAACTATATAAAATAAAAGTTTTCTCATACTTACTAGTAATGGGGTGACTTGGGACAAGAGACTTGGGGTGAAATGGGACACTGTTCAATTTTATCAGTTGTTTAATTTGTTATATCTTAATTTTTTCAATAAATTTTTTTTGTAAAAAATTAAGTTAGCAGAAAAATATGCAGGATTTTTTGATGTTCCAGATAAACCACTTCCACACATTGTGCAAACTCCAAATAAATAAGTTAGCAAAAAATTAAATTATGGAAATCTTGCCATAACTTGCCAAGTTATGGCAAGATTTCCATGTTTACTTTATGTTAATATGTTTTTTAACAACCAGGATAAAGTTTCTATAGAACTATTTTTAAAAAAAATAGTTCTATAGAAACTTTATCCTGGTTGTTAAAGACATTTTTCACAGTAAGCATTGTTTTATCAAGAATATTTTTTAGCACTGTATTTATAATTCAGTTTAAATAAAGGACTTTATTATTACAATTTTTAAATTTAATCTCATTATAAGTTTTTAGGGTTATGGTACTAATTTATTTTCATTAATAATATGAATTTTGATTCATACAATTTTAAAAAAGTATAATTTTTGAATAATAGAGTGAGTAATGTGTGTAATATTTTTCAGATGCCAAAAAAATACAAACGAGTGACAAATTGGTTAAAGCCTGATGCTCATACAATAAAAGCCGCTGTGATGGCTGTTGAATCTGGAAGTTTATCACTACGAGCAGCTGCACTGGAATATAAAATTTCGAAATCAAGTTTACAGCGGAAAATAAAGGTTAATAAAGAAACTTCTTACAATGACTTATACTTTGATGAACAATTTGACGAATCGGTTAAAGCCTGAAGCTCATACAATAAAAGCCGCTGTGATGGCTGTTTTTTTGTTTTTTTTTTAAATTTACAACACAAGTATTCGTATAGGGAAGATGGGGGCGCATTGATCGCCGTTGCAGTATTTTGAAAACTGCAAACAACCCGATCTAGATATAAAAACTTATTAATTACTAAACTAAACTAGAACAATCTGTCTTTAAGTAAAAATAAATGTTTTAATAAAAAACATTAATGAACGTGGTATACTTCAACATTACAACAACCTTTGCAAAAGATCAATATATATATATATATATATATATATATATATATATATATATATATATATATATATATATATATATATATACATGTTTACATTTATATATATGTATATACATATCATTGCAACCTAATACACACCAGTATATAAAGTTTTCATTAGAAGAATGACCACAATTCTATCTATGAAAATAAGCCCGTTATATACTACTAACATATATATGTGTTAAGTTTTACAAAACTTGAAGCTTATAAAGTCTATAAGAATACAGTATTTTAAGTTTACAAAGAAAATATAAGATTCATACAAAACTTTTATTAGATCTAAAGTTTACAAGATTATCTTTTTAAATAAGCACCATTTGTCAAAGTCAAATCGTGATGCAGCTTTTACATTACATTGTTTTTTGTTCCTAAGCAAGTAGTTTTTAACTTTTCCCTTTTTTTTTATCTTTTGCGATGAGTTTCTTTTGTTGGTTGATTTGTTTTAGGGTTTTCTTTTCTTCTGACAAACGAATTTCATTTCTGATTGGAGTATCAGTCAAAATCTTTGTTTTTAATTGCCTACTTTTAACACTTCTTTGTATAGCAGATGCTTTCGGGTAAGGTTTCAAAACTTCAGGTGAGAGTAATGAAGCAATGCTTGGTGACACTTTGTTCGAAAAACTTGTTTCATGATGTACTAAAGGCATTTCAGGCTCCATGCCATCAACATGTGCTACAGTCATTTCAGGTTCCACAAGAATTGTGTTTACTACATTTGGAGCAGCACGATCTGTAACTGATAATGGTAAATATTCATCATCTTTATAAATTTCTGGATTAAATGGCTCAATGCCAGCTACTTGAAATCCTCTCTGTATATTAGATGGTGAGAAAACTTTTGTATATGGTTCGCGAACTATTGAAACAATATCATAAATAGTCATAAGTCTTGGATTTGTGACCATCCAATTATCACAGGCAGCGTTATAAAACCATTTAAATGGTCCAAAAACAGTTCTACCTAATGGTTGCAATTTATGGGTACAATGGGGAGGAAAACTTAGCATTGCAATTACATGTTGAATTGCAAGATCCAAAGCTCTAACAGAAATATGACTTTTATGGCTGTCCAGAAGTAACAAAACTAGAGATTCATGAGACCAGTTTGAATACCTCACAAAATGTTTTATCCATTCTATAAAAATGTCTGAATTCATCCAACCAGAAGGATTTGCAAATCCCACGCATCCAGGAGATTCTTCCTTTATTATGTAATCATGAAATTTGACCTTAGGAAAAACAAATAGTAGAGGAATAGAGTTTCCAATTGCATTTGAAGCACAACATCCAGTTACTAATGTTCCTCGTTCTGCAGATGTGATTCTTCCTACTTGTTTACTTCCTTTACCTGCTAACATATTTACTGGCTTTTGCACTGTTGTTAAACCATTTTCATCAACATTATATATGCAATAAGGATCAAACTTATATCGATTTCTTACTGTTCTTAGATTTTGGAAAAATTCTCCAACAGTGTGTCGGTTAAAGGCAGTTGATTGAGCAAAGCTAATTGCTTCAAGTGTTCGAAAAGACAACTCTTGTTGTCTTTTTATAAAAACTTGCAACCAATCAATCCCTGCAATTTTATTCTTGATCCATGATGAAAGGCAAATCTTATTATTTTTTACAGCAAATTCGTATGCCAATAAACTTTCAACTAAGTCAACCGTGTTGACTTAGTTGAAAGTCCATAGTTCATTTTTGATGCAAGTAGTAAATAACTTGACAAACTTTTTTCATCTTCTGCAGTAAAAACTTGTTTATTGTTGTAATTAGGCTTAAAAGATTCATTTGGGTTGAGCTTCTTTTTATTACAATATCTTTTTAAGGTAATTCGATTTATGCTAAACTTGCGAGCTACAACATTCACTCGTCTGCCCTCTAAAACTGCTTTAACAGCTGATTTCATTGTATCACATGATATAGCAACTCTGTCTGTTTTTTTTTTTTTCTACACCTAACTATTTAAAGATCTAAAAATTTAAAAAAAAGTAAAATAAAATGAATGTTTAAAAAAAAAAAATTTTATATAATAATATTATGTAAACTAATTGTAAAACTTATGTAAAACTAAAAACTAATGTTATTAATATTAGTTTTTAATACTATTACATTTTAAAAATGAATTTTTAAAAGTTTCTATAAAGATTTTTTATACAAAATAAGGTAACTATTCGTTGTTTATAATATAAAGTGCTGGCTATTAACCCATGCACTTAAAAAATATATGCAAGTCCGTCGTACCACAGGGCTACTAGGGACTTGCTTGTGGACGTTGTTGAATATATATATATAAAATTATTCTTAAAAAATATTTTTCTTTGTTGTAAGGAAACTCGCAGAAGATAATTGCCCTAATACTTCTACTATATAGTAGAAGTATTAGGGCTTTTTATTATTACTATTTTTCCCAAACTGTTTAACACAGTTTGATGAAGTTGGTTAAGTTAATTATGATATGTTTTAGTTTTTTTTTCAGGGCAATAAGGTTATCCATTTTATTAAGTTCCATTTTTTGAATTATTATTTTGTTATGTAAGTATGGGCCACGGTATATTAAAGAAAATCGCGAGAATTTTGTTTTTTTTCAAAGGCAAGGTGAAGTTGCCTTGTCCTCGTGTGATATATTTGTTTGCGTTGATATGAAAAAAGCTATCAGTAAAGTATTTCGGAACAAGTCCGAGTTTGTATTTTAGTATGAATAAGATATTTTAGTAAATATTTATTTGATAGATATTTAATGCATTCAAATTTTTAAGTAAAGGGTCGGCATGAGTATATTTATCTTTATTATAAATTAATCTTGATGCATGTTTCTGATGTATGTAGAGTGAATTTAATTTAGTTTTATGGGTACTTCCCCATGCAATATTAGCGTATGTTAGGTAACTTTGAATATAAGAAAAGAAGAGAATTTTTAAGTTGTCTTGGAAAGCAAAGGTTTGGCTTTTTAGAGTACGCCGATACTTTTTGATATTTTTGTGTTTATTGCTGTTGAATCTGGCAGTTTATCACTACGAGCTTCTGCACTGGAATATAAAATTTCGAAATCAAGTTTACAGCGGAAAATAAAGATTAATAAAGAAACTTCTTACAATGACTTATACTTTGATGAACAACATAAATATATTTTTAATAAGGCGGAAGAAGATGAACTTTCAACTTATCTTCGTCAAGCATCTGATATGCATTTTGGACCTAATGTTAAAGAAACAAAGCAACTTCCATATCAATATGCATTTAATAACGGAATTAAAATACCAGAAAACTGGAAAAAGAGTGATACAGCTGGAACTAAATGGTTTTATTTATTCTTAAATCATACAAAATTATCAAATTGTATGCAAGAGGCTACCAGCCTTAGTAGAACAACTATTTTCAATCGCACCAATGTAGATACTTTCTTCAAAAAACTTGACAGGGTACAGAAGTGCTATAAATTTTCTGCTGATTGCATTTACAATATTGATGAAACAGCTCTTATAACTGGTCATAAGCCAGTGGTTGCGGGTAAAGAAGTAAAGCAAGTAGGAATGGTAACTTCTGCTGAAAAGGGAATCCTAGTTACAATGGTAGGTTGTATAAATGCTCTTGAAAATACTATTCCACCGTTTTTGATATTTTTCCGTATCCACTTTCGTAGCCACATGCTTAAAGGTGCACCAACAGATACCAAAGGTGATGCTAATCCTAGTTGATGGATAAATACAGAAATATTTTTGAATTGGTTTGATCATTTTGTGCAGTATGGACATCCTAGCCAGCATCATCCATTACTTTTAATAATGGACAACAACAAAAGTCAAATATCGATTGAATTGATGGATAAAGCTAAGGAAAGTAATTTTGTGCTCTTGACATTGCTACCCCATTGCAGCCACAAAATCCAACTACTTGACAGATCAGTATTTGAGCCATTAAAGAAATTTTACAGTTCAGCATGTGATTCAAGGTTAAAGACACATCCAAATACTCCTATGACGATATATGACATTTCTGAAAAACAGCTTATGCGAGAGCCTTTACTTCCCAAAACATTCAAAATGGGATTAAGGCAGCTGGCATTTTCCCGTACGATCCATATGTTTTTAGTGGTGTGGGCTTCTTATGTATCTGATCAGCCAATTCCAGCAAATATCTCTACCATATCAGCCAGTTTGTCCAGCAGTATTTCTCCGGTCCAAAAAACAATTTCTTTCAGTATAGCGAATGTATACTATAAGACAGACCCTGCAACTAAGGCTTACAATTTAAGTAAATTATCTGATTCGCAAATACAAACAATCCATACACCACTATCAATTGTATCAGAAGTTATTAATGACAAGAAATAGCAAATAAGCGCTTCTGTCAACCATTGGACAGCAGAAGATATAAGGCCGTTTCTAAAGGCGGGTGAGAGGGTGACAAAAAGAAAATGTTCAAAGAGAAAAAGCAAAAATAAAATGTTCTAGGTCTCTGGCATTGACTGACACACCAACAAGAAATGAACTAGTTGCAAGTTTATTAGAATGTAAAAGAAAAAAGGAAGATAAAAATATAAAAAAGCAAAAAAGTTACCCCTTGAGACATTAACACAATATTGAATCTATTTAAACATTAGGCGACCTTGTTGAACAAAGTTATAAATGCATTCAGAATGCATTTATAACTTTGTTATGTTAAATAAGAAGTAGATTAGACAGAATAAAATAATGCTCAAAAATATTTGTTTCTAACTTGTCCCATTTCACCCCAAACGTTGTCCTATTTCACCCCAACATCGGGTGACATGGGACAAACAGTGTCACATTAAAAAAACGAGGCCGTGAACTTAATTTGATGGTTAAGTAATGGGTTTTTAAATAATTTCCCATGATAACTCATTAGACTATAGTTTTAACCCAAATTGTATGGTGTTTGGAAAAAATATAAAGCGCGGCAAACAAACAAATTTTTTTGTCCCATCTCACCCCGTTCTCCCCTATCTCGCGCAAGTTTTAAAACGTCTAGCCACACTTTAGTATATGATCTGGTTGGCATCCAAAATTAAACAAAAATAAACTAAAATACAAATTTTCTTAGATAATTGATTTTCCTCAAATTTTTTTAGATAGGATTATAGTTTATTCTAAAATTGCATGAAACTTTCTACTAATTTTTTTTTTCTACTTTGAAAATTTCTACAAGGAACTATTATTCTTTGTAAGGTGTATGTTACAAAATTTGTTATTCTATCAGGGAGTTGCCGTTTTGAAAAACCAATGATATGAATTCTGTTTCAAAAAATATTTTAGATGTTATGATAAATTGTAATACAAGTTGTATGTTTTGTGGTCTTATATTTCTTTTGAAAGTTTTTATGTGATCAAATTCATTTAAATTTAGAATCAGTAAGAGAGTCAAATAGAAAAGCAAAGACAATTATATGTGATACAAATCTATATAATTAAAAAAATCTGAAAAAAGCCATAAAATATCAACGCAAGTCACAAATTATACACATGAAGAAATAGTCTAGCTGATTAAAACGCTGTTATAAGAAACACTTTTGTTACAAATTTGTTGTGTTAGGAAACTTTGCTAAAGAATTACTAAAAAGAGTATTTATAAATTCTTAAATAAAAGTAAGCAAGCTTCAACTTTTAGTCGGCAAATATGAAAATATTTAAAAATACGAAAAGATCTTTATTTTTTTTATTTGGAAAAAATATTTAAGGTTTGGGTTAATAAATATTTAAGGGTGGGTTTCAAGTATTAGAACTTCAGAAAATAATAAGATTTTTTTATAATAGGTAAAGATCTTTTGTCGTAATTTTGTTATTAAATGATTTTTTGCAAAATCTAAGATTAATTAATAGTTTGATGTTATTAACTTTTTGTTAAACTGTTTTCGTTGCATCTGTTTATAAGGTAGATTACGGTATTATAAGCGCCTTAAGCGAAAATTGAAATATTTTGAAAAATAGTTGGGCTTGATCCAAAATTTCTGCGAAAATACAATTACCCAGTAAGTAGACACTACTTGGCCCAATAGCGAACCAGGCTCGGCTGCCGAGCTGTACCAGGCCTGTCACGCCAGCGCCGTGGTTAAATTCATATAATTTACTTTTTGTTAATAATTTACAAGTTAATAAATTTGCATTAAAAATAATTAAAAAATAAATGCATTAAATTTATCATTAACAATATAAATACTTGTAAAGCTTATAATTATGTCAAATATTTAATTAATATAAAACATAACATATAAAACAGATCATGCAAGACTTTGAGAACATTATACTTTGTCAGATTAATCAAAAATAAAGCGTTCAAATCGTGGTAATGATAATCCAGATAAAGGTTTCAATGGCAATGATTGGACAGTATAGCCACGATTTTTTGTTGAACTGGTTTTTTGGATGGACTTCTTTTCTTGCTTTTTCTTTTCTGCCTCTATTTCCGTCTAGAGCTCCAGAAAAAAAAGCCACAACTGCCTTTTAAATTTCCCTGTATGTGGTATCTTTTGTCAGCAAATTTTTTCGTATTGCTTAAACGCAGTCATATATCAAGTGTTTTTATAAACAAAATTATAAGAGTATAGCTATTTATAGCTGTTGTACATATCTGTATATGTCTATATCTGTATTTCTTTCTCTTTGTTTATATATATATATATATATATATATATATATATATATATATATATATATATATATATATATATATATATATATATATATATATATATATATATATATATATATATATATATATATATATATATATATACATAAAATTATTCACCTCCCCAAGGCCCGAGGGGGCCACTACAGTCGAGGAGGCCCTAATGTGAGTATGTATGCATAAATACTCACATTAGGGCCATTAAATTTATTTTTTTGTTTTTTTTTTGTTTTTTTTTTGTTTTATTTTTTGTTGTAAATTGTGGAACAACCCTCTCTCAACTTTTTAACTCCAAAAGAGGAACCTTGACAAGCAAGGCCGCTGCGCGGAGAACTTAAGTTGAGCGCGGTACTTTCAGGGACATGGTGGGAGTGGAACTCCAAACCTCTCGCTTACAAAGCGAGAGCTCTTACCACTACTCCACTACCACATATTTAATATAATGTTTTGCCTTAAATTATTTTTACTGAACATTGTAATATCTTAAGGTATTATTTTGTATTTCATGTATACTTTTTAATGTATACTTTAAGGTGTTTATAATATACCATAAAAAATTCTATAAACTATATTTTAATATTAGACTTATGTGTTAAGAGTACAGAAGTAACCTGATGAAAATTATGATAGTGTTTTCACTTTTATTTAGTAGTCAAAATACCTTAATCACAGAGGTAGTTATGAACACTTTTTTTAATCTTGTGTTTTTTTTTTATTATTATTCACAAGAGTACAGAAGTAACCTGATCAAAATTATGTGTTTTTTTTTAATTACGATATTGGTTTTACTTTTGTTTAATACAGAGACAGGTGTCTGCAGACAAGAATTTTTTAGTTCATCATGTTCGATTTTACTCAAAGCCAAATTAAAAATAAAGGTTGAATAAATATATAGAATAAAGGAAAATAAAGGTGGGGGATGATGACAATGATGATGAGATCATATAAAATATAGCATAAAAAATACAATATATAATGAATTTTATTTAAATACATAAAAAACACAAATTTGAATAAAATTTTAGGATGCATTAACATTTAAGCAGCTCTGGTCATAGATCAGCAAACAAAATCAGTGAAATTTTGTGTGATATTATGCTGAGAAGATCAAAATGCTAAACCACCCTCTAGTTCATCTATTTCAATATTCTTATCACTTTTATCTGAATCTTTATCAGAAAAAACTTCAAATTCACTAATTTTATTATAAATTTGATAAGAAATATTGAGGTTATTATCCAGAGCAGTGGTATTGAAAGGTTCATTATCTGAAGTGTTCAACCCATATTTTTGGCAATTGCTTTGAAAGACTGTTTTGGGCAAGGCGTCAATAGGCTGAGGAAAATAAAACCCAGTTTTACCTATGTAATCATAGTTATAGGCTCCATCAATAACCATTTCCCCTTGATTGATTTCGGACAAATAATTAAATAAAAGTTAAAATAAAATAATTTTAACTTCTCGAATTTTTTTTCTTTCAGTCCAATAGCTTATAACTAAAACCAAAATTACTAAATATACAGGATGTGATGTAATGAAAATTATATACTTGAATGAGAGCATAAATATATTTTTCTCTACATTAAAAATATTTTGCGGCATGCATTTTAGTACCTTTGGCGAGCCATTAATGATACGCTTATGGTCCGGCAATAACTAGCCAGTTCTGGTTCGTCAGCTTAGGCCTTTAACTGGATTACATGTGATTGCAAAATGTCCGAAGACTACTGCGAAATTCTTGATAACTTGCAAGATCTAGAATCTTCTATTGCTGATGATGTTAAAATGTCACTTATTCACATTGCTGGTTATGTTACACGAAATGATAAAGAACGAACTGATTATGAGCTTTTAGATCAAACAACGTTCTATTATCAGAAATATGGTCAGTTTTCTAAATTTTTGGATCGTGGTTGATTAAAAATTCCAACTGATAATTTGTGCCAATGAACATTTTTTTGTTTTGTAGTTTTTCAAATAGTTAAAAATCATGTATGCAGAAAATCTTTAAGTAGTATTTTTATGATTATATCAGACTATTATTTATTGGATATGGAAGAACATCATTGTGTAATATTAAGCAACATTAAAAAAAAAAATTATGTACCACTGTCACTCCAAGATCTGGCAAAAAACCTGTACTAAAATTATTAAAAATCTCTTAAAAGTCTACTTAGTTGTCTACTATTTATAATATATTTAGTATACTTTTTTATAAAAGATTTATAAAAGTTTTATATAGTAGTTGTTTTTTTTCAGATTTCGTTAACAATTTTAATCAAAATTTACCTAATATTTTTTGTTTGGTTTAATAACATTTCTACTCAATATAAGAAAATATCAATTTCGTATTTAGCCAAAACTAAAGGTGAAATAATATAATTATGTAAATGTGTGAAATTTGAAATTAGATAAAATTTCTTTGCCTTTTATTTACATTGTTTATTACTTAATATTAATTTTTTTTTTTCGTCAAAAAAAAAATGTTAGGCAACACCGAGAATTAAAATTACTTTTTAGTTTTAAAATTACGAAGTTATTATCTTTTTCGCCGTAAAAAAGTAGGCCTCCACAAAAAAATCTGGTTGCGCGATGAATAGGCCTGTAGTAGAGAACGCAATATTTAAAACGCATTTATTATTGATTTCTTGCCCCAACCAAACCCTGACCCAAATCATGTACATTTAATTCCCATATACATTTATTTTCGCCAATTTGTCAGTAGTTGTATGTACATTTATTTTTGCCGATCCCTATTTGTCAGTTAATGTATGTACTTTTAGTTGCGCCGACTCCTATTTGTCAGTCGATGCATGTACATTTGTAATTAATTTTAGAAAAATAGTAAACGACAATAAAAACCGTATCGCGTAGTTAAAAAATTAATTTCTTAAATTTTAAAAACGGTGTTAAAATGTTTTTAAAAGATAGTAGAATATTAGCGTTTTTAATGTGGATTTTTATACTTTAACATCAAATTAGAGTACTTTCTTCAAGTTTTCAGACCTATATTTTATTTGACTTAGAATCAGTACAGTCATTCTGGGTAACTTTGAATTTGCGGGTAACATTGAACTAAACGTGTAAATGTTTTTAAATTTTTTTTTCTTTGGTATTTTCTTTGCCTGTTGCTTTAACAAAGAATAATATGATAAATTATCTTTTTTTACAAAAGTTTAACCAAAAAAAATTAAATTTTATTTCTCAAAAATAATGTTTTCCTCCATTTCCAGTTACACAGTCGAATGTGGTGATAACATCGTGTGTTTTCAATTTAGAATATTTGGTATTATATTGTAATTATCTGAATAGATTTTTAAGTATTTTATTGAATTATTTTTCGAACTTTAATACAAACTCAAAATAATAGGATTTAACATGTTTTTTTGCTACAAAAAGGATATTTATTTCCACTTAGCTAAAATATAACCGAATTCAGGGTAACTTTAGACAATCAATATTTTCCAAAAATGCTTTTTTTGCTGTCTGAGTAACATTGCAATAATACATAATAAATAAAAGGCATCTTTTTATTATAGTATTTTTATTATATAACGATATATGATATTATAAATATCAAAAATTATAATATCTATTACTAATATATTAATTTTTGATATTTATGGCTATCTTGATAGATTTAATAATATATTTTATTAATAGCAAATATGCGATTAATTAAATAATTTTCATTAATAACATAAATCATCTTTATATTTTTAGCATTCATAAAATGCCAAGAAAATGTTCGACAACTTATCCTGGCACAAGAAAATATGGCACTAAATCTAATTACACCAATTCTACACTTCAAGAGGCTTTAGCCAAAATTAAATTATAAAAAATGTCGATTGGTGAAGCTTCTAAAATTTATAAAGTACCTAAAGCAACATTATTTTATAAGCTAAAAAGTAAACACTGTAAATCAGAAGGGCGCCCTATTGCCCTTAGCATTGATGAGGAACTTTGTTTTGAAAATCACTTACTTTATTTAAGTGACAAAGGTATACCAATCTCATTGTATTTCAAGGAAACGTGCACAGATTAATTATTGTCAAATAAAATTATTTTTTCAAAATCTAGAGAAGGAATTGAAAGGAGTAACGCTAGATAACATTTACAATATGGATGAAACAGGGTTTCATGATGATCCTGGAAAAAAAAAAACTTGTTTTTCGTCAATCCTCTCGCCATCCAGAACTTATAAGAAACACAACAAAAACTTGTTACACTGTTGTTTTTTGTGGAAATGCCTCAGGAAAACTAATTCCACCATTTTTCATTTTTAAAAGAAAACACAGTTGGTCTGACTGGCTTTACAATGCACCAGAAGGATCAAGAATGGCAACTTCTTGCAGTGGCTGGATGGAAATTCAAATATTCGAAGAGTGGCTGTTAAATCACTTTGTTCCAAATATTATAAATAAAGAAGGTAAAAAAATTCTGATTTGCGATAATTTAAGTGCTCTTATATCTTTAAAGCCTTAAATATATGTGAAAAGCATGATATAACATTTATATGTTTGGTACCCAATTCCACACACCTTTTACAACCTTTAGATGTTGGATATTTCTCGAGTTTAAAAGCTAATTGGAGGTCAGTTCTTAATCAATGACGTAAAACATCCAGAGGAAAAAAGGTTAATAACCTGCCAAAAAATTTGTTTACGCAGCTCATTAAATCTACTCTTAATGTTGGTAAAGAAAATCTAGAACATAATCTCCAAGCAGGATTTAAGGCTACTGGCATATACCCATTTGTACCAGAACATGTTCTCTCCAAATTACCCAGTTTTACAAATATAGATATTCAACTCAATATTGGAGAATCGTTTAGGAATTATGTTGATGATATTCATCTTAATTATGAAGTAAGCAAAAAATTTAAGTTACCAATAACAGCAGGGGAAAAGTGTATCAGCCACTGAGGTAGAAGCATACTATAAGGATAGAGACAATAAAAAAAAAAGTCAAGATAATATTCGAGCAAAGGAAAAAGGAAGACCACTTGGATAAAAAAATATGGTAAATGTTAATCAAGTTATTGAAGACAATGAACAAGTTTTACCTGTATCTCAAAATGATGCTGTTTTTTCATTGGAGCAAATAAACAATCACTATGTACATGTTTTCCTTGATCATGATTATTTTGTAAAAGAGTTAGTTGTAACTCAAGACTAAAAGAATGAAACACTGTAATATTTAGTTTTATAGTCAATGGTGTTTATTTGTGGAGAATTATATAAAAATAATGTCTTACTTATTTTTTCTTTTATAACCTTAAAAATTATTTTGTGAATATTTTATTGAAAAACTTGTTTGTTTATTCTCGAAATATTTTATTGAAAAACTTGTTTGTTTATTCTAGAAATATTTTATTGAAAAACTTGTTTGTTTATTCTCGAAATAGTTTAACTAGATTTTTTAAAAAATTAATTGAAACTAATACAAAGAAATTTAAACAACTTTTTAGATTTAAAAGGTTAAAATTGACATTCAGTTTAATAGTGTTCAAAGTTACCCGAAATGCGAGGGTAACTTTGAACGCCTACTTGAACATTGTTTTTTTACATAATATCTAGCAAATTTAAAAAAATGATAACAAACTAGAAAAAAGAGATCACCAGAACACCCTTTATGTTAAAATATTTGTTATCTAGTTAGTAAAACAATTTTTGTAGAGATAAACCTAGCGCAAACCGTTTAAAACTTACCCGTAATGACTGTATCCATGAATTATCAATCATAAAAACAGGGAGGGAGGGGGGTAAGAAAGTCAAGTAGTGCCCACTCACTGTGCCTATAGCTATATAAATCAGTAGATGTATATACGTTGCGATGCGCCTATCTCTATATATCCCAATTTACCTATCCTCTAAATATCCCAGTTTTTAAACGTCAAAGATGTTCAATGTTGGAATAGGGGTTTGAAAAGAGAGTCTACCGTAACTTGGGTGATAAAAAGAATAAATAAATCTAACATGCGGTTTTTTTAAAGTAAACAACAAAATCTTTATCCAAAGATCAAAAATTCAATATTGAATTGTTTGTAATCATGTAAATAAAAATCATTAGGTAATAATATACTTATAAAAATTCTTGGGTTTAAATTGATTAACTTATATTTTCATTATTGATGCTCACCAATTTCTAATTTTAGTACCTTTTTGTTCTGTATTTGCTGACTAAGTCTGCAAAAACAAAACAAAAACAAAACAATAATTTTACAAAAGTCTGATACTTTTGTAAAATTCCTTGTTAATGTATCAAAGTGTATGTTAAACATATTTCATTACCAAACATATGACAACTGTATATAAAATTTTTTTTTTAAATGATCATCATTCTATCTTTTTAAATGATCTGTCTGTTTAAATGATCTGTCTGTTTTAATGATCATCATATCTGTCAAATGAAGTTTAATGTTGTGTGTACAAAAAAAAACTTTACCTAATAACTTAAGTTTGACTAAGAGCTATTATCTTTGATTTCTTACTGATTTTTGTAAACATAACCCAATTTCTCTGATCTAGCAGACATTCTGTGGAATGACCCATCATAATGATGGGTCATTCCACAGAATGTCTCTAAATTAAATCTAGGAAAACAAGCGGATCAGGATAAAATCATGGAAGTCCACCTTTGAATATTGGCAGACACCCTGTTCCATATGAAATCATTAACACACAAAATTTTACATTTCAGATTAGTTTATTTTTGCAATCTTTAATATCAAGTTCACTTGCATCTTCTACAATCTCTATCTACCGAATTCATTACAAAACCATGCAGTATAGTCTAATTTTTTAATGTTAAATGAAATATCTTCCTTATTTTTGTTTTTTGGAATAATTTAATGTATTCACATTTTTTCTCTATAACTTATTGTATTTGAACTAATAGGAATAAAATGATGATCGTTGTTGTTTTGGAACTGTTCTTGTCAATTCCATTAAAAGTAACTTAAAACAAATGCCTGTTATTTTAAATTTACACAAAAAAGAGATCATCATTCAAATCTGTTTATGTTATATTTAACATCCAAAATCTGCCCATTAGATACTTGTTTTGAACTTTTTTGACAAACTACTATTTTACCAGTCGCAAAAATACCATCACAGAAAGATTTGCCATAGCTGGTAGCAAAAAATACTCATTCAGCATTTAAATCAAAGTCTATGCTGTGATAAGATAAATTGAAAGATAAGTTTTGAAAGTTTTAAAGTTACATTGCACAGCCATCAGAAAAATACTTCCCACGTGATACAAAAAAACCATGTGTCATGATTATATTCTTCTGAAAGGTAATAAAAACATTTTTGTTTGAGAAATGTTTTTTCCTAAAAATAAATTACTATTGTAAAAAGTGAACACTGATTTTTTGCGACAGTGGTAATCAAAAGTTGAATGTAATAAAAAAAAAAATATATTTTTATTACATAATTACAACATATTGTTATTAGTTTTTTTTTATTGTTGACTAAATTTAGTGTCTTGTTTCATTAAGTATTTTATGTCATGTTTTATTAAATTTTTATGCTTTGTTTCATTAAATATTTTCTGAAATAAAGAATATATATGTATGTATCTTTATTACATATAATACATTAGGAAATATTGTTGATGCTATGTTGTATACTAAATTAAAATATTCTTAGAAACATTTACTATACAAAAGCAAACATTTAGGAAGAGTCAGAAATTGCGATCCTGGAGATTATCCCATAGATATTCAGCAAGCTTTGGAAGGATCTATAGAGTTTTATGAGTAAATATATATTTTTTTACAACTTTGTTTATTGGATCCTTTTGTAAATACATTCTTCAAATAAACTCGTTTGTCATTGATATAATATTCTTCAAATAAACTTTTTGTCATTGATGTAACATTCTTTCATAAGCTTTTACTAAATGAAGATAAAGACAATTAACAACATTTTGTTTTAGTAAATACGACTTAACTATAAACAAATTGGTTTCATTGTAAGAACCACAGAGTGTTTTTTCAAGATTTCTATCTTTTAGTTTGATACAATCTCATGCATAGAGTAATGGAATTATTTGCTTTAACATGTTGGAATACTATGGTAAACATGTTAGTATCTCATGCTCACTACAGTCACTATCGAGTAGAACACAGTTTAGTTTTTCAAGGAGATTTTAAAGGAGGTTCAGAGAACAATTTAGGTTAAAATTGCAGAACATGATCCAGAGGGTCCAATAAATTCTTGGAATATCAAAATTTAATTATTGGAGTTTTTATTTTAGGTGTCTAGTAAATAAAACAGTTAATATAAACTTTCACTGTTGATAATGTCTATGATGAGCATGGCTTGTAATAATAATTATCACATGCAATCATTACATCATCTCATTTGTTTTGCAATACATCATGAAATCATTACATCGTCTCATTTGTTTTGCATCATAATATGCAATCATTACATCATCTCATTTGTTTTGCAACACATTACTAAAAAATGCTTAAGTTTTAATTACCAAAAAAATATATTTAAAAAATTCACTTTCAACCTTGACATTTTCAAGGTTGGAATTTTAAAAACATAAGAGAACAAATTCTCTAGGTATATTTTAACCTTTGCAATGGATATATAGATCGATAAATGAGAAGCAACTCAGGATTCTGTGAAATTCTAGAAGTTACTGATAATAAAGATAAGTGTTGAGAAGAACAACTTTAATATTGCAGTATGATTAACAAAATTGAATAACAACATTAGTAGTGATTTCATTGGGCAAAAATAAAAAATGAAGTCAAACAGTATTTCAAGATTCCAAATTTTTCTTTTAAAACTTTGAAAACAGTATGATCCAGATAATATGTATGGTCCAAATTATGAAATCAAACAGTATAATGTAAACATTATCAAAAAAATGTATATAAAACAGAGAGTAATTTATTAATCTTTTTTCAATATCTCAAAATTTTATTTTGAAACTTTGAAAACAGAATGATCTATAACAATCACTAAATTCAACTCTTGTTTGAATTCATCATCAAATTAGATATTTTTCACATTATATCATTGATATAATAAATCAATTTTGTCATCATCATCATCATCATCATCATCATCATCATCATCATCATCATCATCATCATCATCATCATCATCATCATCATCATCATCATCATCATCATGTTATCATCATTATCATGTTATCATCATCATCATCATCATCATCATCATCATCATCATCATCATCATCATCATCATCATCATCATTGCCATCATCATCATCATTATATTCTCAATAAATTTTATGAGGCCAGAAATAATATTTTAGTGTTTGGTTTTCATAACTATCTGATATTATTTTTTCTTTATTTTCACGATTTTTATTGCTGTCTGTTATTTTCATTGCATTTATACTTTTTTAATGGTCGTTGTTAGTTTTAAAACAAGTAGTTTAATTCTAGAGGCTGCTAATGGCTAGAGAGTTTAATGACAAGGCTGCATTTAGTAACCTTGGTAATGCTTATGTTTTTCTTTGAGAATTTGAAATAGCTGTACAATATTACTTGTGAGAAAATTTCAAGCATAAATTTTTAATCAGAGGTCAGTATAAAATTGTTTTTTATATTTTAATTGTTTTTTACTTGTATTTTTCTTATAATATATACTTTATTTGACCATCTTTATCAAAAGAAAGGATTTAAATTCTGATATTATCTTTAATCTTGTTGATACAATAATGGATTTGAAGTAGATATCAGTGACTCATTTGAATTTGATGAAACTCAATGTTTATTTCAAAGTATTTTGTTCTATCAAAAGAGAAAATAAAGGCTTTGCAAAGAGTTACTTTATCACAATCTACAAAATTATGGCTTTTTTTTTGGATTAAAACCCAGATCTTAATCTCCAACTAATTGGTAGTGACACTACAAATGAAATGTCTGGGTGGAAAGGTGGAATGCTTCATTTTGAGGAGGAACTTAACAATCGAAAACTTTTTAGATCATTTTGCTGGCCTCACATTAATGAGCATCCATTCCGTCATATTGTGGAAAAACTTGATGGGCCAACTTCTTCAGGAAAAGGATGGTGTGGAGCAGTTGGTAAACTGTTTTCTAAAGTTGATAATCTTGAAAGAATTACTAAATTTACGCCAATTCCTCTTTTGGAGTCTTTAGTTAATATCAGTGAAAATTTTGTTAAGCAAATGAGCACTGACAGTTTAGTTGCATGGAAGTATTTAACTGCAGTATTAAAAGGAAACCTTGATTTTGAAGTAGCAGCTTTTAAATATGGTAGATTGTCTCATAGTGGATGGCTTACTTGTGGCATGAGATGCTTTTTCTATATATGAGCAATCATGATCTAAAACCTGAGAATGCAGAAGTCTTAAAGCTCCTTGCAACTTGGTTGACACAGGTTTATCTTCCGATGTTTTTTGAAATTAAAGTAAGTCATGGCATTAAATATGGTTCTGGTCATTTTTTAAAGCTATTTCGACTTTGGCATAAGCAAGATGATAGGGTTAAAGAAGCCTCTAAACCTTATCTAAAAAGTGAATCCTGGTGGGCTCATCCTGAAAAAAAAAATCATTTTTTTTAACAAAATTCTTGAAAAGTTAGATTATTACTTTTTATACTGCAAATTCAATGTACTGCTAAAATGTAGTGGTCTTTTATTTGTCTTCGCATATAACCTATATATGCAGAACCTTTTTCAGTTATTTATGCACAATGAAACAAAGTATTTTTTCCTGGATATATTCTTGTAATTTAATTCATCATTTAGCTCATCAAAATAGCTCCAACTTTCAGGCTATTCTTTTCCCGATTTAATTAATTTATTTTTTTGTTTTTTTTATTTTTTAGCTTTCAGCTTACAAGCTTTTTTTTTAATCCTGTTTTCTGCTTTTAGGCTATTTTTTTAACTTCCATCTTTTATGTTTTTTTTTCCATCTTCCAACTTAAAGGCATTTTTTCTTATTTTTTGTGCGCTGACATTAATTTTTAAATGTTGAACTTCAAACGGTGGACTTATGAAAGGGAAAAAGGTAAAAAAATCGAAACCGGAATTAAAATTCCTAAAAGGTGCATGCTGGAAAAAAAAATAGAGGCTAGAGTAAACAAACAATCCTGAGAGCTGGAAGCTTGAAAAGAAAGAAAAAAATACCTGAAAGCTTTCAGCTTTCAGGGTTTTTTCATCTACCTTTCAAGATTTTTTTTCCAGCTTCATTTTTCAGGGTTGTTTTTTTTCTAGTCTTCAGCTCTCAGGCTTTTTTTTTATCCCAGCAGGTTTAGGATTTTTTTTCCCCTGTTTTATTCTAGCTTTTAGCTTTTAAGAATGTGTTTTTTTTTCAAGCTTCCAGCTCTCAGGATTGTTTATTTATTCTAGCCTCCAGCTTTAAGGATTTTTTTTCGCAGCATGCACCTTTTAGGACTTTTAATTCCAGCTTCTATTTTTTTACCTTTTTCCCTTTCATCAGTCCACTGTTTGAAGTTCAACGTTTAAAAATTAATGCCTGCGCACAAAAAAGCACTTGCAGAATGGTCAATTTTAACTTAGCCTACGCAATTTTTTTTCTGTTATTTAAATTATAATAAAATAGAGAAAAAGTGTTTTAAATCAATACCAGATAGAAAAAAACTGGCAAAACGGAGAAGGCTGTTTCATGTCTCAGGTATTTTTATTTTTTAGGCTTTATTTTGTTTTTTTCAACTTTCATTTTAAAGTCTTTTTTATTTTATTTTTTCCACCTTCCAAATTTAAACCTTTTTTTTTTCAGCCTTCAGTTTTGTAGCTTTTATTTTTCTTATTTTTTAAATTTCGATTTTTTAGGCTTTTTGTTTTCTTTTTTTTTTTAGCTTTTAGCTTTCAGGCTTTATTTTTTTTAGCGTCCAAAAAAACAAAAAAAGCTATTTTTAAGGATTTTTTATTTTATTTTTTTACCTTTAAAACTTAAAACTTTTTTTTTATTCTTCAGTTTTTATGGCTTTTATTTTTCTTTTTTTTCAAACTTCTATTTTTTAGGCTATATATTTTTTCTTCCAGCTTCTCGCTTTCAAATTTTTTTATTTTCAAGCCTTCAGCTTTTAGACTCTTGTAGGCTTTCATGGTTTAGTTGTTTTTTAACCCTCTTTAAGGTTTCAGGCTATTCTTTTTAGCTTCCATTTTTAAAGCTTTTTTTTTTCCAGCTTCCAACTTTTATTCTTTTTTTTAGCTTCCAGTTTTATGGCTTATATTATTATTCGTGCTTTTAGGTCTCGTTTTTTTTAAGCCTCTAGTGTTCAGGGTTTTTTTTTGTTTTTTCCAGTTTCCTATCTTAAGTTTTTTTGTTTGTTTTTTTTTTGTTTGTTTTTCAGTTTGAAACTTTCAGACCTTTTTTTCTAGCCATTAGCTCCATGGCTTGTTTTTTTTATTTCAGCTACCAGCTTGCGGGCTATTTTTTCCAACTCTTACCTTTTAGGTTTTTTTTTGTTTTCAGCTTCCAGCACTTAGGCTTTTTTCAGCTCTTAGCTTTCAGGCTTTTGTTGTTTTTTTCAGCGTCCATTTTTTTATGTTGTTTTTTTTACTGCTTTTAGCTCTCAGGTTGTTTTTTTTTAAGTTTTCAAATCTCAGGCTTTTTTTTTTCCTATTTTTCATGCTAAAATACTAAAATCCAGAAACATAATATTCTGCAGATTTAGCAATTCATACCATATTTATAAAAACAAGCTTATAAAAACAGACAATGCTCTCAAACAGTACTTACAATTAAATTTTTTTTTCAAATTGCAATATACCCTATTAAAAACCCTTTTACAATAAATAAAACACAATAAGTCTTAAACAGTCAATAAGTTTTATAAATTATACACAATAAGTCTAATAAAGTTTACAATAAACTCTTACATTGTCATAGATACTTCATTTAAATTTTGTTAATCAAAAATGTAAGATTGTAAATGTAACAAAAATTAAATAATATATGATAGTGGAAAAAACATTGCACAAAAAAAATCATTGAAAATGTTACCTGCTAAAATGTAAAGATTTAAACATGTAGGGTATAAAATCGTTTTAAAACACCAAAGTTGTGAAAATTAAAACAAAGCTGAATAATGAATATGAAATAATATAGCATAAAAGCTCCTTGATAATAGTAATAATATAAAAATCAATTGATAAATAATATATTCAAAAATACTTTAATATGACTTAAATTAATGCTGTAACAAGGCAAAATAAATTTTAGCCGAATGGATGGTTAATAAAATATTTTCGTTGATATCACAATGATTTAAGGTGTGATATAAAAATGACTTAAGATGTGGGGAAAAATATTGTTTAGAAGTAAAGTTTTCTCTTTAGGACAAGTTATGTCAAAATCAGAAAAGTTTACTGTTAGCCCTTAATACTTAATTATTTCAGATTTTGGTCAGTTATTTGGTCATATATTTTCAATTGTTGCTTATTGATGTATAGATCAAGTAAGCTAAAATTTGCAGGGTTGATTTTTATTTATATATAAAATCTGTTGATTGAAAAAATTTGAACTAAATCTGAGTCGGTAAGCAAATTTATTTTCACTTTAAAAAGTAAATTATTTTCATATGGAATAACCTATAAACCATGAGTTCACTTTTAATGTAATTATGTAGATAGTACGTAGTATAAACACTTAAAATGTAAACTAGTATTAAGAGCTTCAAACGTCGATTTAAACCATGGATTAGAAAAGGAATAATAAAATCTATTCAAATAGCAACCTTTTTCACACAAAAATGTTAAGATCAAAAGATTTAATAAATATAAACACATTTAAAACAATTTTTATGCGATATAAATTCATGATAATTACTTTAATTAAACTTAGCAAGAAAATCCATTAAAAATTTTTTTTTTTCAGATAATGTAAAAAATCTTTGTGAAATTTGGAAAGGCATTGATAATCTAATAAATGTCAAAAATTATAACAGCTTATCTCCCAACTGTTTACAATTTTTTTATGTACTAACTATAGACCTATTTCTCTTTTATCTAACATTGGTAAGCCTCTTGAAAAATTAATGTATTCTAAAATGAACTCATTTTCTAAACTTTTTTAACTTTTATGAGTTTAAATGAGTTTCAATTTGGTTTTCGATCAAACCATTCTACCTGCCACGCACTAATAAATATAACTGAAAAAAGTTAGAAAAGCTCTTGATACTGGTCATTTTGCTTGTGGTATTTTTATCGATTTACAAAAAGCTTTCGATACCGTTGATCATAGCATTTTGATTTCTAAGTTAGAACATGGAATTCTTGGAGTTGTAAGTGATTGCTTTCAATCACTTGCAACTCCAAGAATTCCATAATGTTCTAGTTACGGAAACAATATGTAAGTATTAATGGTTATACTTCTAGTAACAAACGTGTTACATGTGGTGTTCCTCAAGGTTCTGTTCTTAGTCCTCTTTTGTTTTTAATTTACATTAATGATCTAAGTAACTCTGTTCACTTCTCGTTGGTTCATCTATTTGCAGATGATACCAATCTCTTGCATGTCAACAAATTATACTATTCTCTATGTAAAAATATAAATTCAGATCTTAAAGGTATAGTTCATACTATTCTCTATGTAAAAATATAAATTCAGATCTTGAAGGTATAGTTCATACTATTCTCTATGTAAAAATATAAATTCAGATCTTAAAGGTATAGTTCATACTATTCTCTATGTAAAAATATAAATTCAGATCTTGAAGGTATAGTTCATACTATTCTCTATGTAAAAATATAAATTCAGATCTTGAAGGTATAGTTCATACTATTCTCTATGTAAAAATATAAGTTCAGATCTTGAAGGTATAGTTCATACTATTCTCTATGTAAAAATATAAATTCAGATCTTAAAGGTATAGTTCATACTATTCTCTATGTAAAAATATAAATTCAGATCTTGAAGGTATAGTTCATACTATTCTCTATGTAAAAATATAAATTCAGATCTTGAAGGTATAGTTCATACTATTCTCTATGTAAAAATATAAATTCAGATCTTGAAGGTATAGTTCATACTATTCTCTATGTAAAAATATAAATTCAGATCTTGAAGGTATAGTTCATACTATTCTCTATGTAAAAATATAAATTCAGATCTTGAAGGTATAGTTCATACTATTCTCTATGTAAAAATATAAATTCAGATCTTGAAGGTATAGTTCATACTATTCTCTATGTAAAAATATAAATTCAGATCTTAAAGGTATAGTTCATACTATTCTCTATGTAAAAATATAAATTCAGATCTTGAAGGTATAGTTCATACTATTCTCTATGTAAAAATATAAATTCAGATCTTGAAGGTATAGTTCATACTATTCTCTATGTAAAAATATAAATTCAGATCTTGAAGGTATAGTTCATACTATTCTCTATGTAAAAATATAAATTCAGATCTTGAAGGTATAGTTCATACTATTCTCTATGTAAAAATATAAATTCAGATCTTGAAGGTATAGTTCATACTATTCTCTATGTAAAAATATAAATTCAGATCTTGAAGGTATAGTTCATACTATTCTCTATGTAAAAATATAAATTCAGATCTTGAAGGTATAGTTCATACTATTCTCTATGTAAAAATATAAATTCAGATCTTGAAGGTATAGTTCATACTATTCTCTATGTAAAAATATAAATTCAGATCTTGAAAGTTCATTAGTTATCATTATTACTCATACAGAAGTCTGATCAAAGGAGTGACACCATTTTTTAAAATAATACGACTAATAATAAACATATTGACATAAAACATAAAACATAGACACACATTAAGTAAACTTTTTAAAAATCACATAAATAGGTACCTATAAAATATAAATAATGGAAAACTTATTGTACCATCATATAAAACTCAAAAGTATGGTAAGAATTCTGTTGTGTATCAGTGCATCTGTGAATGGAACAAGAGCCTTGTGTGCATTGTGAATGAGTTCAATAAAATAAAATTAAGATTATTCCCTCTGTACTTTTTTAAAAACATATTCCATCTGTCTATTTTTCAGAATTTTTTTAGCCTTTTTTTTTAAATGTTTGTGTGATTCTCTAATTTATAATTTAATGAAATTTATTACCTATTTTGAAATTTTGAGATTTTTGTCGATTAAGCTAAAATTTCTATGCTTTTCTTTTTTTTCTTTTCATTGTTTGTAAAAAACAGTTCCATAACCAACTAAGAAAAATCTAAAATAATGATACTTTTTTGTGTAATAACTGTCTCCTTAATGGAACTATATTTCTTAGTTCTATAAATAATTTGACATATTTTTTAGTTTGTTTGATTATTTTAATTGATTTAATTGAATTAATGCAACAGCGTTTGATTAAGAACTTTTTTTTATTAAGTAAAAACTATTTAAAAGGTATTAAGCAGGTAAGGAAGTTTTTAGGTGGTTTTAAGTTTTTCACTTGTGCACCTTTTTAATTATAATCATTTTTTTTATTTTTTATTTTTTAGTTTTTTTATTATTATATATTTATTTTTTTTATTTTTTATTATTTTATTAGCAAAATAACTATTGAATAGATGAGCTTTATCTCGATCAGAAGTTGCAATAATGTTATTATATTGGATGTCAGGGAATGTCTCTTTGTTTTTTCTTTTTGATTTGACATACAAGAAAAATGCTTTTAGATTTTGATTGATGTTTCTAGCAAGTTTTTTTTCAAATTCAATAATTACTTTTCTACACACTACTGCTTTTGTTTTGTTTTCAAGAAATGCAATACTCATTATATGTTTCTTCATTTCCGTTTAGTATATACTGACGATATTTTGCTTGTTTGTCTTCCAGAGTCAATTCATTTTGAATGTTTTATATTTTTAATGTTGGATTTTGTTATGTTATTGTTTATACTAGTTTTATGTTTATTGAAAAATATACTCCATAGTTGGTCCGAGTTGGATGTTGGACAAAGTTTAATATTTGCAAGGTCTTCATTAATTTTATCATGGTTCCCTTTTGAATTTAAATGTTTTGTAAAGTATGGGGGTATATTTATAATAGATTCAATTGATATAGTAAAGTATAGTAATTGATGATGACTTTTGCAAATAGGTTCTAGATAAGTTAAAAGGGAAATCATATTTTCATCAGAAGTAAATAAGAGGTCAATTGTAGTTGGATTTTGATTTTGTTTTATGTGTCCACATCCCTGGTAGTACCGCGCTCAACTCGTTTCTCTGCGCAGTGGCCTTGTTCGTCAAGGTTTGTGTTTCAGAGTTATAGAGTTGAGAGAGGGTTATATAACCACAAATAAGTAGCCACCTCGTCTGTAGTGGCCTTGTCAGCCTTGAGGAGGTGAATTAACAAAAAAAAAAAAAAAAACATGTGTTGCATTTGAAATATTTTAGGTTAGAAAAGAATCACAAATATTTTCAGTAAAATTAATTGATTTAGTGGCATTTGTTATAGGTTGTTTTGGATTTTGCCAACTGATATCTTGGTAGTTGAAATTTCTGATAATAAAAATGTTTGGATACTTATTAGAAAGTTTGGCGATGTGGTGATTTATTCAGTTTGTGTTTTCATCGTTACTGTTTGGTGATCTGTAATATAATTCGATCCCACCACGTCCCTGGTAGTACCGCGCTCAACTCGTTTCTCCGCGCAGCGGCCTTGTTCGTCAAGGTTCGTGTTTCGGAGTTAGAGAGTTGAGAGAGGGTTATAGCCACAAATAAGTAGCCTCCTCGTCTGTAGTGGCCTTCTCGGCCTTGAGGAGGTGAATTAAAATAAAAAAAAAAAATATATATATAAGCTTAATAACAACTTAGAAGTTTTTGTTGTAATTTCACAACTGATTCGGATGGAAATATATCAAGATTAAATAAGGAAGCATTGCTGTGTATATAGTAAGTAATTTTCAATAGCAAACTCAAGATTGTTAATTTCAATTTTTTTGTTTTTAGGTAGAGTTTCTGTTAGAAAAATAGTTTGGGGTTTCAGATTATTTACAACTTGTTTGAGCTCATGGCATTTTTTTTAAATAGAGAGTTAATGTTTGTGTAAATAGCTTTTAAAGGGACTACCAAGTCCCGAGACATGTTGTATTCATATTAAAGAGAATGCTAAAAAAAAACGTCTGAGCAAATTTTTTTTGACTAAAACTAATTAATAAATGTATACCAAGAAAAACAAATCTTGTTGTTTTAGTCGAAGCTTGTCTTCTCCGTTTTCTGTGGTATTTTGAGTATGTAAAATAAACGTGATTTTCCAGACGCATTATACAGAATTGATAATTTATTCAGGCGCGTTTAATTTATAGGAGTTTTAGAGCATGGCGTCATTGCAAACATTCTAGAAATTCTTTAAAAATTTTTTTATTAAATTTTACTCAAATAGATAACTATAGTTACTTATTTTATTAAAAGTTTATTTTATTAATTGTTTGTTAGTTTTTTACAAATCTAACGAACAATTAATTAAACCAAGCACTAAGAAAAGATATAAAAATTAAGAATATACTAATAAAATATATAATTTGTAATTAACTTTCAAAATTTTGACAATTTAAAAAATATATATTGTAAAACATTTTTGTAAACAAATGATAATAGTTTAAAAGTTTTACGGCTTTACAGATGTGGCTCCGAGAATGAGCCATAATATTAAAGTAATAGTTCATTTGATAATATATTCTTAAAAAAATTTATGCTAGAATCTCAAAACGCAACAAATTGTAAATAATACAATTCCTAAAACATTTCAGCAGAATACTCTAGAACTTTATTTTGCTTAGTCAGCATGTTTTTTGAACCAATAGAATTAGTTTGTTCGCAAATTTGGCGGGTTTTGTTCGCGAATATCTATTTTATTCTTCCGCAAAATGTTTTAAGAACATTCAAGTTAATTATGTTTCCATGTATGTCTGTAAAATAAAAATTAATATATATTAATTTTTTAATTTTTAAGCCCCCGCCATAATATATATTGGATGTTATAATGGAAATATAAATAATGAAATAAGATCACCTCAATTCCAAAAAATACATTTTTGAAAATCAGAGAAAAAATGCGTTACTAATTTTCTTTATTTACATTGTAATATTTTATTTATTTACATTGTAATATTTACAATGTAAATAAATAAAAGTGCATTATTATTTAGGTTAAAAATTATTTTATCTAATATTTTGAAAGAAAAACTTATAACAAAAGAAATCAGAATACACGTGGTCTAGACGATTATTTAAATAAAGTTGCGCAAATAAAATACCATTTTGTTTTTTATTTTATTTTTGTTTTTAATTTTATTTTGTTTTTAATTTTATTTTGTTTTTAATTTTGTTTTACAAGTACATTTTAGAACTTTAAAATATAGTAAAAATGAATATGATTTGGAAACTGTATGTAAAAAATAACAATCGGTGTTTTAAACAAAAAAAAAATGTTTCCAATGTTTCAAAAATTGTTTTTTAATCTTATTATTTTAATAGGTTTTTCATTGCCTTTTCCAATTTCCTCAGTTATCTTGTTAGTTATTTTTTTGTCGTCGTTGTTTTTTTCAAGTTCATTTAAATTATTTTATCTGGAATTCCAAAAACGATAATGTTCTTTTCATGCCTTTTTTTCTCTTTCGGTTCAGATAACATAGTTTTTGTAATTGAGTTTACAGCAAGTTTACAAAGCTTTTTCTGCAAATTTATTTTTATTATTAAGATTTGACCAAAATGTAGCTGAACTACTTTCGGTTTCTTTTTTTCGATTCTAATAATTCAACTCTTTTTATAAGACGTTGAGTGGTTTCATTCTGATCACGCATAATATCGGATAGTTCCAAACAACTTAGTTCACCTTGTTTAATCATGAATACTGTGATTTCGTTGTATCGATTATAGTGAAAATAGGATTATATAAAAATAATAATAATATACAACAATAATAATAATAAATAACAAAAATTTATTAAGCAATTGACAGCAAGAAAAATATAAAAATAGAGCAAAAGTAAATAAATGTTTAAAATACAATAAAAATATATATTCAAAAAACGTTATAGACAAATTATTATTATTTTTTTTTCTTTTTTAAACAAATAAGGATACATAAAACTGTAAAAAAAAAAAAAAAAAAATAGAAATATAAGCTTGGAACTAGACAATATAATAGCTTAGGAAAACAAAATATTAATAATAGATTTAAGAATTTATAATAGATTTAAGAAATTTAAATCTTACGCTGAAAAAACACGTCTTATCACTTTGAAAGTAGAAGTCGTTTTTTTGAAATATATATATAATAATATGATAAATGATAATTATTTATATATATTTATATAATATACTAATCTACATTTTTTGTAGATTAGTATATTATGTTTTTTTCATATTTTTATCAGATCAATAATTTTTTAAATACTTAATTATATGGAAACAGTTTATTAGAAAATCATAGGTATTATTTTTATATGCTGCCAAATGATAAAATACCTTTTTGTGTGCAAATCTAGTTTCTAATTTTTTACAACCTTTCTTGTTTCTGTATTGTTTCTTATGTACATTTATGATCTTCCTGATATCTTATATCTAAAGCTGTCGGGTCAATTTTATACTCCTGTTTTGACAAAAGTTCTTCCTTAGATTGCTTAGAACAATCAGCTAACCTTGAATCTGATCTCCCTTTTATAACAGCTTAGAGATTGCAGCGGTCGGTGGATTCCAAAAAAACTCTAGCTATCAACTGCTATTAACTGAATCAATAATCACAATCACAATGTTATTGACATTCTTATATTGATAAATGGACACCCTCGCACTATGTCTTCTAATCTATGTTTTGCGAATAAAAATTCTCGCATAGAAAACTTGTTTACAACCCTCTCCCTATGTCTTCTAATCTATGTCTTGCGAATAAAAATTCTCTCTTAGAAAACTTATTTACAATTTTTAATTATTTAATTAATTACTTCTAACTATAGTCGTTGCTTGCAGCCTTACTGACAAAAAAGTTATTTTAAAAAAATTATTTGTTGTAAAATCAAGTTTAAATTTATTGATTATTCATCAATGTTTAAGCATCACAGTATATAGTTTATAATATATAAAATATAGTTTAAACTCATCCTTATTTAAATAATATTTTCTTTTAATAATGTAATTTCCTTGCAAGAAAACACTAAGAGAAATTTTATTCATCTATCTCATCATTAAACTAACTTCTATTTCACCTCTTTCTTACAAAATTATATGTGATATTTGTTAATATTATTATTATTATTGTAATTATTATTGTTAATTTTATTGTTATTATTGCTATTATTATTATTGCTATTATTATTGTTGTTGTTATTTTATTGTTATTATTAATATTATTATTGTTGTTATTATTACTATTGTTATTATTGTTGTTGTTGTTATTATAATTACTAATATAATCATTATTATTGTCATCATTATATTTAATAGTATTATTGATATGATTATAATCCTCTTCGTTTAATTTACTTTATTATTATTATATGATTGTTATTATTATTTAATTGGTGTTTTCCTTAGATTAATACTCGTACTATTTGTAAACAACTATGTAATTTAAACTTTTATTTCAGGATATATATTGTTATTGTTATTGTCAAAACAAAATTAAAAAGTAAATAAGGCAAAACAAGTTCTGGATTTTTTGCAGATATTTTATATAAACAGTTTTTTGGGTTTTAAAAATATGACTAGAATGATCTATGTTGAAAGATAATAAAAATATAAAACTGACGATGATTGTAATTTTAATTTTTTTATATATTTATTTGTTTTTTGTATTTTTTATAATTATATTTTATTTCCTTACTTTTTAGGAAATCTATAAAACATATAACTTTAACTCAGAAATTTTAGGCTAATTGACCAGTATTTTATTTAGTATAGCAGATCTACTTAAACCTCCTCTACCTTTCAAAGTCAAAGGTTGCTTGTCTTTTAGTAATTGATAAAAGCGTTTTGTTTACATTCACTTATTTTGATTACCTTCAACTTATTTTTACTTTCTTGTAATATTTTTTAGTTACAAACATTGTTTTTAAATCCATCTGCACTTTGTTGTGCACTTGTAATATTATTTAGTAAGTTATAATACAATGTTTGTGATTGAGTTACAAGATTAAAATACAAATCTGTTAAAGTAAATAATGTACAAATTTTAAAATCATAGCATTTTAAAATTTTTTTCAATCATGTCACAGTTTTTTATTCTAATGTACTCTTGTTGTAATTTTTGGCCTATCAAACCCTGACCCATTTTGCTTCTCTCACATTTGAACAGTGTTTTTTTGTTTTGTTTTTGTGTGTGGTAGAAACATAAAAGTAAAAGCATGTTTTATAACTTTATAATATTTTTATTTTATAAAATATTAGATGGTGTTGAAATCTTCAAGTTGCATGGCTCAAGTGTTATTGTGGATGGATATTTTGCAAGTACTCATTTGCAATGTTTTACTCAAGTGAAGGTGCAAAATGTTCCAGAATCAGGTATAAAAATTTAATATTATCTACATTCTTTAATGTTTTTTGTATTATTTATTATTTCTTGTTATTTAAAAAAATCACATTAACTTGTAAGTTAGTTACAATTTACACCAAAGACGCAAATGAAAAAAATTTTATTAGTTTTAAAAAATATAATAAAACATACAATAATTGTATAGCAAAGTCATTATTTCATTTATAGCAAGCACAGCTAAGTCATTATGTATAATTTTTTGTTGTTTTTTGGCTTTTTTTTTTTCGTAATATTTCTGCTTCTTCTGTAAAATACACTACACCTAAATATTAGAAATGTCAGATAATAGTTTGTGAGGGGATACTCAAATATTCACTATAATACTTCAGGTGCACTTACAAAACAATAAAGAAGTATTTAATTCATTATTTATTTATCAAAATAGAGTGGAAATGCAAATGAGTTTTTTTTTTTTTATTAAAGCAAAATATGAAACACATTTTATGTTTTGACCAAATCACAACATTTATTTGTTTTATTCATGTTAATTAAATTTTTTAAAATTTAATTACCATTAAAGTTGTTTGCAATTTAAATTAAAATAGATCATAACAATAAACGTATATTAGGGCTGCATGGGATTTTATTTCCAACTCCAGCCAATTTTAGAAAATCCGGCTCCAGCAAAAAATTAGGAAATCCCGCAATGTTTGAGCCGGATTACTAACTTCTGGTCAGGTATTTATTACATCTTTTTTTGCCTGTGCTTACATAAATACTCATCACTTCATTTATACAAATCAATGTAATTCTATATTCTATGAACTCCATGTTTGTAATAGTATCCATGTTTGGATTCGTGGAGAGTCTTCAATGATAGTGGTCGTGTTTTTATAACGGAAAGATAAAGAAAAAAGAAAAAAGAAATTTAAACAAAATTTTTAATAACTAAACAACAAATTTAATCAGTAAATAAAGTCAGAAATTTTGAAAAGAAAGAAAAAAAAATTAACGAAAAAAGAAATAATAATTTTCTATTTTACCAAATTTTCTACACCTTTTTTTTTTCAATTATTTCGCAAAAATAACTAATGCTTGTCCTTATTTTATAATTTTTTTTTATTTTTTTGTAGAAGTGTTTGTGTTTGCCTTTTCGTTTTTGTGTTTCATCTTGTCGTTTTTGTGTTTTGCCTTTTCATTTGTGTAAGATTTGTTTTTTATTTGTTCTGTTTTGCTTATTATTTTTATTTTTATTTTCTGTTGTTATGAAGTATTTTCATATTTTTTGTCTTATTATTTAACTTATCGTTGTTTATCGTTATCGTTGTTTATGGTATCGCTTTATCGTTTTTATTATTATTTTATTTATTTTCTTAGCGATTTTCGGTTCATATTTATTATTTTTATTATTATTTTATTATTATACTAATTTTTATAGTTAATTGGTGTCACTCATTTTGATCATGAATGACACTCATGTCATCATATTATTTGTATTATAGATAATATTATTATTTTTAACTATTATTATTATAATTATTTGGTGTCACTCCTTTGACCAGGCTTCTGTTTGAGTGACAACTTCCTTTTCAAATAATTATTTATATTTATTCTTATTAGTTATATTTTATTATAATTATATTGTTTGTATTATTACAGATAATACTATTATTATTGATATTATATGGTTATATGTAAATTTTGAAAAGGAAAATAAATATCTTGTTGTTGTTGTTGTTGTTGTTGTAATGTATTTACATTACTTTACAGTTTATTAAACTAAGCCTAATTTCAAACAACAACTCAACAAAAAATTCTGAAGAGAAGACACAATATTCTGAAGTAAAGATATGCAAAAGAGTCTGAAGTGAAGACACAAATGTGTTTAAATATACATTTAATAAAGTTACAGTGCAGAGGGTATTGATGCAAGATAGAAGTCCATCTGAGCCTGCTGAGCAGCAGATTGACAAAATTGAATAAATTCTAGCAAAACAAGTCCAGCTGGATGATTCTTCTATATCATCACTATGAAAATATTTTTGAACAACTTCATCTTCCTGATTGATATGATTTACAAATTTCAAGTTTTTTTCTCATTTCTTACTCTTCAACTTTTTTCCCTACTCTTGATTTAAAGTATAATTGCAAGAAATTGATGTTGTCTGTTGCGCATGGCTGTTTCACTCAGTATTATTTTAAAAATCGCATTAACTTATAAGTTAGTTACAATTTACACCAAAGACGAAATGCTTATTTTTTTTCACGAAATGTTTTACTCAATATAAAAATGAGCCTGACGTCACAAGTTTATCAAAAAAAAACAAGCATTCCCGCATAAAAAGTATAAAAATTTGCTAACTTTAAAATAAATAAAAATACTTTTTTCTATAAACGATTTCATTTTAAATAACAAAAATATAAAAGATCAATATTTGTCTATGTTAAATAAATAATTACATTAAACTGATTAAAAATAAATAATATTAAAATATTGCCAATGATTTAGTGATCACTTTTCTGTTTTTTGCGATATTTACAAAAAATTTGGCTTGGGACAAATAAATGGTCTGACAGCTACGTTGAAATTTGGAAAACTTATCAACCGATGTCTGTTCTATCTGATTTTTGGTGCCTTTCGCTTATTTTTTTGAAGAAAAGTTAGTTTTTAACGCATTTCAATTTTTAATTTAATCACTATTAAATCAAAATCGTAAATTTATTGCAAACGGCACCAAATTATCAAAATTGAAATCCTTTATACATATAATAATCAAAAAATTATTTTCTGTATCTCTAGTTATGTCAGACTATGTCTCATGTCCATGTCTAGGTCTTCAAACTTGGCTGGTTTATAACATTTTTTCTATTTTTATGTGTAAATTTTTGTTTACATTTTAAAAAAATCATGTGACCTTATATAGTTTACAAGTTTAAAAATTAGGTTCAAATAAATTTCTTTTTAAGTTAAAATGGTCTTGCAATGTGTATATTTAATATTAAATATCTAAAATATATTTTTTCAATTTTTTTTTTGATAAAAAGTGACAACAAATTACTAAAATTTAGTCAAGCTTATCATTTGGCATTTTATCTAAAAATGAAAAAAAATTTAATCGATCATTTAATATCATATGGTAAAACGTTTTATTGGTGTTTATATTCTTTTTACAGAACATAATTATCTTTAATATTTTAAAAGTATAAAAAGTTTTAGTAACACCTACTAAGTGATTATTTAGGAAAAAAAAAAAAAAGCCATAAAGCTCACTTTGAAATAGCCTGTGCTGAGGTTCATTGTTCTCAAATTATTAAAAATAACAAAAAACATATTTTATTCTAAAAACTTTTAAAAAATCTTTAATATAATCCTAAAAAAGAAAAGTTAGCTCTCACACATGGGCCAGATCTTATTACCTCTTTCTAAGCATCCATCAATAGACTTTTTGAACTTAAACTAGCATATACTTACTTTTAATCTTTTAATACTTGTAAATAATAGTTACTTTTTTTTTTTTATCTATTTTTTTTTTGTTGAGAATTTTATGTTTTTTAGATGTCACTCCATTGACTAGTTTGTAACTTGAATGACATCTAACTAGATGTCACTCATATAGTTACAAACTAGTCAATAGATGTTTTTTAGATGTCACTCCATTGGCAAACTAGTCAATCAAGTGACATCTAAAAAACATAAAATTCATGATAAAAAGAAAGAAAAAAAAAATAGATAAAAAAAAATATATATATAAATAAAAGAGAAAAAAAGATGATTGTTAAACAAATAATATTAATTTATGTAATAGTTATAGTAATAATACAAAATAATAACAATAATAATGTTGAAAATAATACAATATAAATTCCATGTACTTATCGTAGATAATAGTTAAATATAATAATAATGTAAAATGTAGCAATAAAAACACAATAAATATAATATAGCTAAATAATAAATAAAGCAAAACTCAAACCACTCCTTTGTTAAAGAAATTATATATCAAAGGCAACTACAATACAGAGAGAATTTATAAAGAAATAGACACTAACAATATATTTTTAAATTGTTGTTTTAAGGAAAACTTACCATATTTATATATGGTAAGTTATGAGCGCTCTACTACTACACCACTACCGCTTATTTATTTTAATAAAAAAATTTAAAAAAGAGTTTGGTAGTTTTTTTGGAGAAAGTTAAACACAAAAAGATAACTGTAAAACTTTACAGGATCATGGAGTTTTAAGATTTTTAGTTCAGAAAATTTTTTTAAGATATCAGATCTCATTGGCAAAAATGTCATTCTAATAGATGCACGTTGTAAACTAGCAATGCTATTAAGTAAAAAGTTACTTTTTTGACTCCAAACAATACAACAATAGCAAAGATGAGAAAAGAATAAGGAAAAATAAATTATTTTAAAAGTTTGGATTGGAACATAGTAACAAATTAGAGAAAGCATACTGTTAGCTTGTGTAAGTTTCTTTTTAAGATGATATAGTTAATTATACCAAGGCTTTCATCAAGATATACTCCAAGATACTTTATATATTTTGATGAAAAAGTTTTTTCCGTAATGTTAATTTAAATATTATCAATAGTTTTTTGAGGGGAATGAAAACAAGTGTGTTTAGTTTTATTGACATTCAAGAAAATGTGATTACTATTTAACCAGTTACATAAGCAATGAAGATCTTGATTAACTTTTTAAAATAGTTCAGAAAGTACTGGAGAGATATCATTTGCAAGAGCATTAAAAATAGGTTTTGGAATGCTGTTAGGTCCCGAAGCCTTGCTGTCATTAAAAAAATGAATAATAGATACTTCATTTTTGTTTTGGTTTTGGTTTGATGAATATTGATTTAAGATTGTGGTTTTTCAGATATTTATTGAAGTCAGTATCGGATGAGTGCATCTTTTTCTGTAATTCTTTTTGAATTAAAACAAAGAATGAATTAAAAGATTCCGAAATTTTATTGGGGTTGTATATCATGGAGTTGTTAGAGATTAGCAGGAAGGATATGAGTTATATATAGGATATGAAGGATAGGAACTTTCAAATTAATGTTTAAAAAACTTATACCATCCCTTGTAGATTTTAAATTTTTAGCATGATCAGAGAAAAACTTAGAGTAATGGTTCTTTTTACTTTGACGGGTGAGATTAACAAAAAAGTTTCTATATGTTTTCTAAGATTTTTCTTGATTGAGTTTGTTATTAGAATTCTTTGTTTTAAGAAATTTGTTAAATATTTTATTTTGTATTTTAATTAAAGTCAAGATTTTTTTTGTTATCCAAGGTTTGAGACCCCTTGAGAAGCAGCGATTGCTGACTATTTTTAATGATGCATGTTTATCTAAAAGAAAATTGAAACTTGTGAAAAACTCATCAAATGATTTGTTAGTCCTTCGTTAACATTGATTACATTAGTCCAGCTAATTTTTGAGAAATCACTACATAACAACTTTTTTTAATTTCCGAAAGATGCAGCTTATATGAGAATTAAATTTAGTTCTATAAAATGGATGTATTAAAAATTGGGGTAAATGATCTGATACCGTAGAAGTAAAATTACCGGCAAAAATATTTGTAGAAGTTGCATTAAAAAATATGTTATCAATTAGAGTTTTTGAGTGATTCGTGATTTTTGTTAGCAATGAAAAAAAAAAAGAAAGTTATTTAAAGCAATGGTTTATAAAAATTCAGAAAAAAATTAGAAAAAACTGTCTGATAACAAGCATTATTATATTTAACAACACCTTGTTAGAAAAAACTGTCAAATAAAATAAATTCATCTTATTTATCAAAGACTTGAATAAATCTATTATGCTGGTTTTCTCAATTACCTTTCTATATCTAGGATCATGAAAAAAATGAAACATGAAGAAAATCTCAAATAAATAAAAAAATTTGAAATGAATAAGTTTGTTGTTTATTACACACTTATTTATTTCAATTTTTTAAATAACAATTTATTTCAGGTTTTTATAAAGCAACTTAAATACTGTGGTTAGAAAGGAATGATTCAATAATTTTGAAGTTTTTCTTAGATGCATTTTATGAAGATAGTTTATTGAGAAAATCAGCATCAAAAGCCTTTATCAAGATATATTATAAATATCATAAGAAAAATATCAAGATTTCAATCAACCATATCAAGAGAGCAACCAAACAGCAACAGGCTTGCCTCACTTTATCATTATCTTGCCTCACTTCCTTTTACCTAATCTTTTTATCTTTTTATTACTATGGCTACAATGACTCAGCAGTAAAACAAAAAAATTAAAACTATTCATTTATTTCTCAATTCCGATAACAAATAATTAGTTAATAAATAACTAATATTCAGGTTTAAATTTAATTTAGAAATTGAAGTTTTAGACTCAAGATGAAATTTTAGAAGGGTTTTACTTATAACAGTTTAATAACTAATAATAAAAGTAACTAGGCAACAGTTAGAGGAGACAGAGCCATCACCAACAAACATCTCAAACAACACCTCTAACTTCCAACAAGGCTGCAAGCAACCACTAATAAGTTGGGAGTTACAAAAAATATATATAGAGTTATATAGCAAGTAAAATAAAATAAAAAGTGTTGACAGAAGGATTTAAAAGTTGAAACTGAAATGTTACTTGAAACTGAAAAAATAATAAAGTTATATAGCAAGCAAGTTGACAGAAGACTTGAAAAGTTGAAAGTTGTATGCGTCAGAAAACATGAAGATGGGAGAGAGTTAAAGTGCAGAAAAAAACAAGACAAATAAAAGTTTTTAGAGCATGCAGGGGCTGATACAGTAAAAAGATAAGGCTTTGCTGAATTACGAGTCAAACAAGAACAAGTTTTAGTTGATGGAGCTTGAGATGATATCTCCTAGTATTTGTAAGAAAGAGATGCAACTTTATGATCATGGAAAAGAGGCGCAAGCTTAGCAGATAGAGCATTTTCAACTTCATTAACAACGCAGTTTATGAAGTTGAAAATGAGAAATTTGTGAACTTTGTCGAGTTTTGTTTTGATTATTATGTCTTTTAAAATTGTTTTAAATTTTTAATATTATATATATTATATATGGTTTATTTTAATAGTACTAAAATATAAGTTTACTACTATTTATGACAAACATAGTATAAAATATTATTTAAGTTTGAAAAATACACTGTGTAAGGAAGGCAAGTGGCCAGCATTCCTTAAAAACCTGGAAATCATGTTTTTATCTTTTACAGAGTTGTTATTAATTTTGCATAGATTTAAACTGAATGTTACTGTTAGTATTATTAACATCTACTATATAGTTTATTTTCATTTTCATATTTTTTCTTAAATCAAAATATTTTATAAGATAATATTGTTTAAGTTTTTATTATTAGATTATTTTGCACCCTCACCTCCTCAGTTACATGTTCATGGTAAAACAGAGATTTCTATTGAGTGGGATCCTCCTAAAAATCTTCTTGGCAGATTAAATTATTATGAACTTAGAATGGATAACATGGTTTGTTGTTTTTTTATGTTTTTCTACTTTAATTTGTTTTTAGTTTGAAATCTAACAAGAAATTTTCTGATTCTTAGTAACAGTAGTTGTGACATAAATTAAAATTTTCTGATATAAAAACTAATTTTTCATTTAACACGGAAGGTGTGAACACAGAGGCTATTAAAGTTTTTAGGCTCATCATGCAAGGAATTTTATTGTTATTATAGTCTTTGCTTATGCATGTTTTTTTGTGATTTTTGTCATCATTTACATTCTTTCTTATTGTTGTTGTTTTTTTATTTTGCTCACAACAAAAAGCCATATTAAGCTTTGAAGTTAACTGTGAAGCCAAAAGTAGTAAAGAGAGTTAAAGAAAAGAAAACTGTAAATTGAAAACTGTTGATAGAAGGGTGTAAATTAAAAACTGTTGATAGAAGACTGTAAATTAAAAACTGCTGATAGAAGATTAAAAACTGCAGATAGAAGTCTGTAAATTATCAGGAAAAAAAGAGTCAGGAAAACATGAAGAGATGTGTGATTTTCAAAAATTTTTAAATCCTTTTATTGCATTCGTAGTATAAAAATAGTCCTCGATGGATATAAATATAGTCCTTTTTTAGACTAGGTGCAAAAATAAATTGTAAACATAGTTGGACCTGCTCTTGCAGCCAACCTCCAACCATAATCACGTTGTCGTAATGTTGCTTCTCTTTCTCTTTTTTTAAATATTATAATGGGCACTGCTCTAAAGAGCTAGCAATTCTTGTGCCATCTACAAAAATTTATTCTTGTATTACTTTGTCATTCAGTTAAGTCTCATCCTTTTTCTGTGACTGTTCCTAAGTGCAATAAAATCTCTTATTCATCTAGTTTTTTTCCTCAAACATCAGTTTTTTGGAATTCACTTCCTTTATCTTGCTTTCCTGATCTTTTAAGTTGTCTGTCAATCATTATCTTGCTCTACAAACTTCAAATTCTCTTCCGGTAACTTCCAACTCTAATAGTGGTGGTTTGCAGCCTTGTTGGAAATGAAGATGTTGAGAAAAAAAATTTTTTTTTTTGAGCTCTTAGTATACTTGAAACCCTTTTTCCTCTTTTTTTCTCTTATTAAAAACATTCTTAAGCTTAGATTAGTTTATTTTTTCTAAAGTCTAATATAATATCATATTGCTGTTATTGCACTCTTTACTGATTGAAGGAAATCCAAAAGGATATGATGTTATTTTTTTCTATATTTATGTTCTTAAAAGTTTTTAGATTTACTATTTATTGGAAAACCATTATGTGTTTTGTCCACTTGTATTGAATGTTGTTCTTTTTTTAGCAAATGTTCCTCCTCATATCATTATTTTTTGTTTATTACTTGTTTAAATATTTATTTATTTGATTTATGCTTTAGAACTAAATTTATATATAAATAAATAAATTTATATATAAATTAATGTTTCAAAACAATTAAAGAACTACATCAATAAATTAACACAGTTAAACATTTATTTCCAGATAATATATAGAGGAATTGACCGCTGTTTTACTGCGCAAGCTTTTCATCCAACTAAAGTTTATGGCTTTACAGTAACTACAATTAGTTATATTTGAAATTTGTTTTTAGTTTTAAAATGTTATTCTGAAGTGAAAATATTAAATTTCAGGTTTCAGCTTGGATGAGTGAGGGTAGATGCGAAAGTTTACATAGAACACGTCGAATCAGCAAACAATGTAATTTGTTTTAATATATCCAAACATTAATAATAATATAAAAAGTATTATTTTTTTCAGTTTTAAAATCAGATTTGAATTCTCTGACTGTTCTATTACGTGCTTTCGTTTAGCACCTCTTCACTTGATTACCTTTTCTACCCACTTTTTGGTGTTCTTTCTACTCAAATTAACCAAGTTTTTTTATTATTTATTAATTTACTAATGTTGTTGTTATTGTTGACTTTTATATTTATCAAACTCATTGGCTTGGCTCTAGACTTTGCAGGTCTTAAATCTAAAAATAAATTTTATTTAAATCTCTTACCGATAATAAAGTTGACAACAGCAAACTGGAATGTATTTAAAAAGTGTTTAAATACCTAAAAGTATCATCTACAGTAAGGATGACCAAAGTCTTTATGACAAAGGGCAAAAAAAATAATCACAAACATCTGTGTAAAATGTAAATGATTACTACAGAAATAGTCTTTTTATTTTTTTTTTATTTTTCAATATTTTTCAATTTAAACAAAAACATCTTTTCAATTATCTAAGTATAATAACATCCGTGCAACTACACCTGGAAGTTTTACAGATGTAGTTACGTCTTTTCAATTATGTTAAGAAAAACCACATCTGTACAACTACATCTGTAAATTCTGATGACGTAGTTACATTTTTTAAATTATATTAAAAATAGTTACATGATTTTATAGAACTATTAAATTATAATGTGTTATATTAATCAGATGTAGTTACATATATGATTTTTTTTTTTTCAGATGTAGTTACATCTGGAAAAAATTATTAAATAATAATGCATTATTTTAACCAGATTTAGTTTTATATAAGTTTTTTTTTCATCTGTAGGAAATTCTTCCAGATGTTATTGGCTTTAGTGAAAAATAGACGATTTCGGAGTTAGCGTAGCCATCTTGGAAAAATATTCTTGGGGGTGCAAGTTGAACTTTGAACTTTCCGTTTTTATGCAAAATGTCATATAAAAGTATGAAAACATTCTTAATTTAAGTTCAAAATAACTCATAGATTATTAGTTAATTCTTGGTTTATAATTATAAGGAAAAAATGTTAAACTTGTTGCAAGAGCTTTTGCTGCTGTGAAACTTATTCTTGAAATTATATCTTCACAATTTAAAACCAAAAAAAAAGGTGATATTATACCTTTTTTTATGGTTTTAAATTTTATAATATAAAATAAGTTTGCATTTTTTTATTTAATTACACATATAGTTTATATTGAAAAATAAAGTTTCTATTTTAGTAATTTAAATGGTACAGACTATACCATATGAAAACTTTAAATCAACAATTCACTTTAGTGCATACATTTTATTACAGTGAGTTGTTTGATCTCATTATAAAAAAATAGTTATTAGTTTAAAACTAGTTAATATATTTTATTGCCTTTTTTTTTTTAAGATAAAAACATTTATTAAGTAATATCTAGTATGTAATATAATGCCAAGTCTTAGCAAATGTATAGTTGGTGTCTGTAATAATGACAAATAATACCCGGACATGCACAAGTTACCAAAATGTAAAGAAAGAAGAAATGCATGGATACATCATGGTAGCACTGGTATAAAAGATTTTATTGCCCCTAAAAACTTTTTTGTTTAATCACTTCCTT
The DNA here is from genome assembly GCF_022113875.1 of Hydra vulgaris. Classification (NCBI taxonomy): domain Eukaryota; kingdom Metazoa; phylum Cnidaria; class Hydrozoa; order Anthoathecata; family Hydridae; genus Hydra; species Hydra vulgaris. Next base: position 3,060,740 of record NC_061161.1, read on the forward strand.
GAAAAAAAATCTACAAAAGATAATCCTGATCCAACTTTGTTTTATTTAAAATCTCTATTAATACCATAACAACACCATAAAAGAGAAAAGTACTTTTTCCACAAAACTCAATTATTAATTCTAAAAAGGTTTTAGTTATGAAAGAAACTAATTCAAATTCGATAGATGATTCAACATCATAATCAGAAGACATAATATTGCTTCTGTTAATTCAACAGAACTTGACCTTTTTCTTAATTTCAAAATTTTGTTGCTGCCATCCCAATACGTCATAAGAGAAGCTTTGTTTGAGATAATTAAAGACACCTGAAAATTTTTTGTACTCACCAAACCTGTAAAAAAAATTGCACATCATTTTCACGTGTCAACTGGCAGAACATCATTGGGACAGACACTAGAAATTCACTAGATGATGCTATTTCTCTTTCATCTGCAACAACAAAATCAACTCAGAATCACCACAGTCAACATTGAATTAGTTTCTTTCATAACTAAAGAATTAATAATTGAGTTTCGTGAAGTTTTACGTACTTTTCTCTTTTTTGGCGTTGCTATGGTGTTAGTAGAGATTTTTAAAAACAAAGTTGGATCAGGATTATCTTTTGTAGATTTTTCTTCAAGGAAGTGATTTAAACAAACAAAAAAGTTTTTAGGAACAACAAAATCTTTTGTACTAGTGCTACCATAATGTATCATGCATTTGTTCTTTCTTTACATGTTGGTAACTTTGCATTACTAAATTTCCTTCAACATTGCTATGTTTTATAATTTTTTCAGGGTATCTTTTGTAATTATTACAGACACCAACTAAACATCTGCTATGAATTGGCATTATATTTCATACTAGATATTACTTACTAAATGCTTGTATTTAAAAAAAAGCAATAAAAGTATATTATTAAATTTTCTTCAACATTGCTGTTTTATAATTTCGTCAGGGTATCTTTTGTCATTAATAAAGACACTAACTAAAGATCTGCTTTGACTTGGCATTATAATACATACAATTTAATTAACCAGTTCTAAACTAATAACTAATATTTTATAATGTTCACTGTAATAAAATGTATGTACTAAAGTGAATTCTTGATTTAAAGTTTTCATACGGTATAGTTTGCACCATTTAAAATACTGAATACAAAATTTAAAACCATAAAAAAGGTGTAATATCACCTTTCCTTTTGTTTTTAAATTGTGAAGATATAATTTCAAGAATAAGTTCCATAACAGCAAAAGCTCTTGCAACAAGTTTACCATTTTTCGCTAATATTTTTAAACCAAGAATTAACTAATAAACTATGAGTTATTTTGAACTTAAATTATGAAAATTTTCATACTTTTATATGAAAGTTTGCATAAAAACGGAAAGTTCAAAGTTCAACTTGCACCCCCAAGAATATTTTTCCAAGATGGCTACGCTAACTCCGAAATCGTCTATTACAAGACGTAGTTACTTCTATCGAAAGATGTTGTCAGGTGTCGTTGATTTTCCAGATGATATTGGACAGATGTTATTTGAGTAAAAAAAATACAGATGATCTTGGACAAAATTGCACAGGTGATCTTGGACTAGTCCACAGATGTTTTTGGACAGGTGTAGTAATCTTTTACCCAAATTTCCAGAATGCTTTCAAGAGAAATAGATGACAGAGAGCTTTTGATCATGTCTGTCACCAATAGCTCTACCAGTTTATTTTTTAATCTTGTGTGATTATTAATTTCTATAATCAGGGTTGGAATCAAATATGTATTTTTATTTGAAGTTCTATTTTTATTTGGTAGTTATAGGGTAAATTGGCGTATTTGTATTCGTATTGCATTTGATTTAAAAATTTCTTAAAAATTTTTATTTGCATTTGATTGAAATGTATTTTTTACAGTGTTTTTCCCCAAAAAATCCAACCGTAAACAAGGTTGACTGGTGTTTATTTGGGAAAAATCTAAGATATTTGTTTTTTTTTTCTCTTTTTTTTAAACACTAAAATAAGTTAAAATTTAGTTTTTAAAGGATAATTTTTTATGTTTTAAATTTAAATTGATATTTATAAAAGACTTGTTTTCATTCTTCTATTTAGCATACCATTTTATCAATATTGTATTAAAACAAATCTATGTATTTTTTCAAAACTAATTTACAAATATTTGTATTTGGAAAATGCCAATTACATATATTTGTACTTGAATTAGTATTTGGAAATCTGAAATTAAAGTATTTGTATTTGTGTTTGACCCTGTCTATGATTATTAATTTGGTGTTTAATTGCTGATATATTCATTCTGATATAAGGAATAGTTGATAAAAAGTTTTATTATTTTAAATTTTGAAATCTGCAAAGTCATTGTCAAATAGGTGTAAAAGTCGATATGGCGGCTTTTTTATAACTCTATTCAACTTCTACCTTTAAAAAGTTATTTTTCGTTGTTGTTGTTGTTGTTACGCGTGTTATGTCGTTATGCGTCTTGTATTAATAAAAAATAATGCATTGCAATACTAACTTTATTGGTTTCTCTATCTAGTTCTAACCAGATTTAGATTTTCTATCTAACGGTTAAATTTCTTGATCTACTCTTAACTTGGTTTAAATTCTTGATTCACTATTAAACCAGTTTTTATTTTTTATCTTCATTTCATTCGGTTTCAATTTTTTTATCTACTTCTAACCCAGTTAGTTTTACTGGAGATTCCTGGTATCTAAGTGGTTTGATATGTTATTTGAATATTCGATAATCAAATTATTTGAATAAACATTTTGTGAAAAGTTCAATTAAAATATTAAAGATAATCTGGTAAAATTTTTTAATATTGTTGATTCTTGAGTCGTGCACTTTTTTTGCAAATGAGTTTTTGTGGCATAAACATTAGAAATAAAGCTTAATGATGGTTTGCATTGATCATTTTTATGTTATTTTCATTTCGATCTGTTTCAATTACAAATTTTGTAGATTTATCAGGCCGCTATACAATAAGGGCTTGTTCATAAATTGCGTCACGGAATTTTTTACCATTTTTTATCTCTCCCTTCCCCCCTCGTTACAACTTCTTAACTTAGTATCAAGTACGAGTCCTTGTTCACAAGTACGAGTACGAGTCCACCTTCTCCTCCCTAAAGCACGACGCAATCTATGGATGACACCTAAGGTGAAAGTATGTTAATTAGTTGTTTGTTTTTTTTTCTTATCAAAATAACTGTAAGAACAAAATTTCTGAAAAACTTCTTACGTCGTGTTTGTAAAAGAATTATAATCTTATGTTGCAATAATTGTAGTCATTTAACTTATTTTTTTATTAGTTTATAAATCCGACATATGTCGGATTTACTATTAGTTCATAAACCCAACATATTATATCAGATTTATTATTAGTTCACAAATTTGACATATTATGTTGGGTAAAAAATTACTACATCTGTCCAACAACATCTGTGGAGTAGTCCAAGATCATCTGTACACTTTTGTTCAAGATCATCTGTACTTTACTTTTACTCTTATAACAACTGTCTAATATTATTTGAAAATTAAACGACCCCTAACAACATCTTTAGAAAGATGTAACTACATCTGGTAATTTTTCTCCAAGTCCAATAACATTTGGAAGAATTTTTTCCAGATGTATTTAAATCTTAAAAAATTTCTATTTGTAATAACATCTGGTTAAAATAATGCATTAGTAGTTGATTGATCTTAAAAATAACATCATCTTAAAATCTGAAAATGTAGTTGCACAGATGTTATTACACATTGATTATTTAAAAGATGTAACCTCATCTGTAAAATCCAAAGATGTTGTTGCACAGATGTTATTACACTTAGATATTTTAAAAGATGTAACTATATCTGTATTTCATTTAATTTTTTCTCAGATGTTGTTTGGCATCAACGAAACTTCAGATGTTGTTGGACAAATATCATTATACCTCATTATATTTACAAATGTTGTTGGACAGATGTTATTAGACATTGTTGAACAGATGTTATTAGACATGGCAAAAACTGATGTTGTTACCCTGACCCTTATGTCGGATTTATTAATGACATTAAAATTTTGTTATTAAAAAAGTTCGGAAATAAAATAATAAAATTAATTTTTTTTTTATTGTAGCTACATTATCGTCTATTTCAAAAAGAAGAATCTCTCTCAAAAAGTAATTTGAATCGCGGTTCAACGAGTTGTTAGTATGCGATTAAATTTAACTTGTAAAGTTAAAAAATTTAAAGTAAAAATTATAATTAAAAATAAAAATGACCAAAGTGCAATTGTTAAATATATGTAAATAATATTTACAGTTATTTATATAAAGTTTAATTTTTCACAAGATGGTATATTGTAACTTTAAAATGTTTCAAGGATGGTGATGAAATTCCAGCAAAAAAAAAACAAAGAAAAAAAGAGGTTCGTTCCCAAAAATTCATAACACTTATTCGTTACAGACGCTATCCAGCTAAATCAGGAAGATCAGTTAAAAATAGTTAAAAACTAATTCCAAATCCATCAGAAATTTGATTAAAACAAATGGGATGAAAGCTAATTAAAAAACAGTTATCTCAGGGCCGACAACATGGGTTTCAACACAATCGTCAATTTTTTAAAAAAGTCATCTATATATCTAGAATTTTCTTTAATAAAAAATAAGTGGGGGGGGGGGGGGGAAGGCGGTGTTTTCGGATCTGTTATCTTCTGGTCTGACAATCAGAAATAAGCATAAGCGTGTCAAGAGACAAAAAATGTTAAAGAAACGGTACCACCGACAACTTTTTCTAATGAAAAGTTAATCCTGCTTATGCGCTCTGTTAACAGAAAAAATTATTGAGTTTATTGGTACTGAATTGTTGGTACTGAAACATGTTTTAAAAAAAAAATTCACTCAATTCATCCGATTATCATTGATAACTACAACATTGAGCATACACCAACTGAATCTTCCTGTGGGGGGACATTGTTATACTTGTCAAAAAAGTTAATATACAAACGAAGAGATAATTTGATGATTTATTCACCTAATTTTATTAGAATGCACATTTGTTAAATTAATTTTTTCCAAAAAATCCAATATTATTGTTGGGTGCATTTATAGACACCCTTGCATGGACATAAATATTTTCAATAATATAATGTCTGCATTCTAAAAATATCTGCAGAAAATAAATCTGTTTTTTTATTGGTTGATTTTAATATAGAATTGATACAATCAAGTAATGACATTGCGACCTGTGATTTTTTAAACTTACTTTGTATTTATAATATTTGCCCTTTTTTATTACTTTGCCGAACACTCTGCTACAACCATTGACATAATTTTTTCTAATTTAATAACTAATGATATTATTTCTGGAAATTTGACAACTTTTGTCTCTGATCACCAACCTCAATTTTGTGTTTGTCCCAATTTCAACAAATTATTTATTTGTTGAAATTGAGTCACAAAATATATCGTAGAAATTTTAAAAACTTTGATTAAGAAAAACATAGATCTGACTTATTAAAATGTGATTGGGATGACGTTAAAAAAAATAGTGACACTAACTCTTGTTTCCATAAGTTTATTACTGAAACAACATCGATTTTGAATCGCTATGCCCCACTCGAAAAGACTAGTATTAAGAGCTTCAAACGTCAATTTAAACTATGGATTAGAAAAGGAATCATAAAATCTATTTAAATAGCAATCTTTTTCAAAAAAAATTTTTCAGATAATGTAAAAAATCTTTGCGAAATTTGGAAAGGCATTAATAATGTAATAAATGTCAAAAATTATAACAGCTCATCTTCCAATTGTTTACAAGATAATGATAAATATTTAACTGAACCGACTCTAATCTCTGAAAAATTTAACACTTTTTTTACAAATGTTGCTCATAAACTTAAATCCAATATTCATTCGTCTTACGTCAACTATCAAAAGTATCTTAAATATCCAAACTTACATAGTCTACTCTTATCTCCAACAAACATTCCTGAAATTTCATCTCTTACCGGGTAATTTCATCTCTTACCGGGTTTAAGCGTAACGCAACTGCGTTACGCTCAAATTTAAGACTCTATCCATGCTTGTAGATATCCATGGATCTATTTGTTTACAAATTATGCAATAATATTAACACAGAAATAATAAATAAAAAATAAAAAAAACCTAAAATTTTTGGAGTAAGAAACTTTTTCATGAAACAAGAGATATCAAACGACGTTTTAATATGCCAAAACCTGTGAAACGATCACCTCAGCTTTTAAGGTCTGTCAAAAGAAAAGTCAAGCGAATTCTATTGCGCTCCATCCGCCAGTTGGCAAGGGAAGCAAATGTTGCTAACTCCACAATGCAAAAAGTTATGAAAGATTTGAATCTTAAATCCAAAGTTGTTGTGACTAAGCATCTTATCACTAATAAATGGAAAGAAAGTAGGAAAGAGCGATTCAAAAAATTGTTTAAATGGCGAAATTCTTACCCTAGGCCTGTGACAATCTTCTCTGATGAAAAACTTTTCACTGTGGATAAAGTTACTAATCATTGTAACACAAGGTACCTTAGTATTGCCAAAACAGTAAAGGAAGTCCCTGATAATATCAGGCATTCATACTCATCAAAAAAAACAGCTTTTATGATGGTACTTGGCGTTATAGCAAGTGATGGAAAAAAGTGTCCACCAGTTTTTGCGAAAAAAAATAAAAAAATTGACAGTGATGAGTTTATCCACCTCCTGCAAGAGTAGGTCATTCTCTGGTTAAACAAAAACTATCCAGATGGTCAGTTTGTGTTTCAGCAGGATGGGGACCAGCTCATACTTCAAAAAAGATACAAAATTTTCTCAGTGAAAACATGAATCAGTACTGGAACAAATTAAAGTGGCCCCCATCTAGCCCAAATCTGAACCCATTAGACTTTTTTATGTGGACAGCTGTGGAGAAGGGGGCTTGCAAGATTCCCCATGGAAGTACCGTGTCACTTAAAAAATCTATATGCAAAGCATGGGTCAAAGTTCCAGAAGAAGATGTCAAGAATGCATGCAGATCCTTCCAGCGGCGTATCCAACTTGTGTATGATGGTAATGGTGGCAATATTGAATAATTTTAAACCGTAGTCATGAATAAACATCTAGTCGAAATTCTAGTTAGTTATGAATTGAAATGAATGTTTTGTGTATTTTCAAACTTTTATATTTTTTGCGTTACGCTCTTACTCGGTCACCCGGTATATCTAAATTGAAGCCGAGAAAACCATTAGGTCCAAACAGTATTCCTACAAACATTCTTATTGATTTTAACAACGAATTTTCAAATATTCTGTCTAAACTATTTAATATCTCATTTATGAATGGAACATTTTTTGATATTTTTAAATTATCTTGTATTATTCCAATTTTCAAAAACGGCTCTATTACTTTTATTTACTAACTATTGACCTATTTCTCTTATATCTAACATTATAAAGCTTCTTGAAAAACTAATGTATTTTAGAATGTACTCTTTTCTAAACTCTTTTAACTGTTTAAATGAGTTTTAATTTGGTTTTCGATCAAACCATTCTACCTGCCACGCACTGATAAGTATAACTGAAAAAATTAGAAAAGCTCTTGATACTGGTCATTTTGCTTGTAATGTTTTCATCGATTTACAAAAAGCTTTCGATACCGTTGATCATAGCATTTTGATTTCTAAGTTAGAACATTATGGAATTCATGGAGTTGTAAGTGATTGCTTTCGATCTTATCTTTTGGACCGTTAACAATATGTAAGTAATAGTGGTTATACTTCTAGTAACAAACGTGTTACATGTGGTGTTTCTCAAGGTTCCGTTCTTGGTCCTCTTTTGTTTTAATTTACATTAATTATCTAAATAACTTTGTTCACTTCTCGTCGGTTTATCTAATTGCAGATGATACCAACCTCTTGCATGTTAACAAATCGTACTATTCTTTATGTAAAAACATAAATTCAGATCTTAAAGGTATAGTTCATTGGTTAAATACCAACCTAAGATGTCTTAACACCGAAAAGACTGAACTAATTTTTTTTTATCTCCTAGAAAAAACTCTAACAACAACAGAAAAAACTGTAACAACGTTGAAATTAAAATCAAAATAAATAATAAACGACTATATCCCTCGAGAGTTATTAAATATCTTGGTGAGTTAATTGATTGCAATCTTTCATGGAACTTCCATATCGATGAGCTGCGTAAGAAACTTAATCGCGTAAATGGTATGCTTTCAGTAATTCGATATTATGTCAATAAAGTTACTCTTTTAAATATTTACTATGCATTATTTTCATCTCATCTTAATTATTGCTGTCAAGTTTGGGGTCATACTGGTAACTATCATATCATTAAACTAATGTCATCTCAACGCCAATCCATTGGAATTATAAACTTTCAACCTTTCAAATCAGAAACATCAGATTCTTTTAAAAAACTTAAAACTCCAACTTTTTATTTGCCAGTAAAGTTTGCTAATCTTCTTTTTGTTTTTAACTCTCTAAATAAAAATTTACCATTTTCTATCGCAATTTTTTGTATAGAAAGTAAAACTAATTTATACACACATTCTACGGAAAATATAAATAATGGAAAACTTATTGCACCATCATATAAAACTCAAAAGTATGGTAAGAATTCTGTTGTGTATCAGTGCATCTGTGAATGGAACAAGAGCCTTGTGTGCATTGTGAATGAGTTCAATAAACTCCAACTCAAAACCTTTGTCATCTTTTCTTAACCTTAATCAAAATCAATTTAAAAAAAATCTGAAAAATATTTATTTATAATAAGAAATAACAAATCATTTTACTTAATATTATAGTAATTATTATTATTTATAATTTTTTTTTGTTATTATAAGTTTTTTTTGTTATTATAAGCTATCTAAGTGACTAAATAACAGAACCATTTAAATCTACCTAATAGATTAGACTTTTATTAAAGTATATTACAGTGATGGGATTTACAAATATCTAATAGTTTTTGTGTTTGCTAAATTAGAGCACTTTTCTGATTTAAGAAAAACTATTTTTCTGAAACTTATATTAATATTTAGTATAAAAAATTAACTTATTTCAAATTTTTCTAATTTTACTTTAATACAGATATATTTATTCTTGACGGTATTATCTATTGTCTTTTATGACAATAGACAATACCGTCAAGAATTTCATCCCACTTTTTGATTAGTAAATCCTTAGAAAAGCCCTTATATAACGTGGGATCTCTTTCAAACTAACACTAAACAACAACAACAACAACAACAACAACAACAACAACAAGCTATTTATTTTCCATTTTTACAATAATAAGGTAAATAATAATAACAATAATTATAAATTAATAATCAATAGTAATAATTTATAACAATAATAATATTTAACAAAACTGTTTTGTGTCAGAATTTCTGTGTCAGAATGGCTCGTCAACAGTCCAGATTTGACCACGTATGAGGTTATTCGTGTTAGAAAAACTAAAAAATGTAAAATGCAATTAATTAAATGATTCTAAGGATTTACTAATCAAAAAGTGGGATGAAATTCTTGACGGTATTGTCTATTGTCATAAAAGACAATAGATAATACCGTCAAGAATAAATATATCTGTATTAAAGTAAAATTAGAAAAATTTGAAAGAAGTTAATTTTTTATTCTAAATATAAATATAAGTTTCAGAAAAATAGTTTTTCTTAAATCAGAAAAGTGCTCTAATTTAGCAAACACAAAAACTATTAGATATTTGTAAATCCCATCACTGTAATATACTTTAATAAAAGTCTAATCTATTAGGTAGACTTAAATGGTTCTGTTATTTAGTCACTTAGATAGCTTTAGCATTTTGTTCCAACTGCATTTTTTTAGTTTAAAATCGACAATCCATTATGTTATTGTTTGCGCAGCATTCATAGGCGAAGTTAAAGTTATTCTGAAAACAATATTGTGGAATAAAAACATTATACACTGTCAAGTGCTATTTTCTGTTGTTGTATTTATGTAATATTTTGGTCTGATAAAGTAGAGACCGTCATCAGACGTAATTATATTTAAAAAAAAACAATACAAATAATCTGCGGATTCCTTTAAAGTATGAAACGATTATAACTGAAAATTCTTTTTTTTTTTTATTAGAAAAACTTCTCCTTTTATCAGATAAAATAAAAACCAGAAACGTTTGATTTATCATATACTGTGCTTTAACACACGATAAACGGTCTATTTTATTTGTAATTTAGTCATGAAATAAATCTGAAGAATTGCTTTACATAAAACTAATTTATTCTGCAAACTTTGGAGAGAAACCGCTTCACCAATTCCATGTTAAAAAAAACATTTTTTGTTTATTAAATGAAATTGCGCATAACAAGAGAATTTTTACATTACATAACAGTGATTAGAGATATCTTCTAATTAGGATTTTAGGATGTCCTACTTCTTTTCATTCTATGATTTCTTATTTTATGGTTTAACACAATAAGAATCTTGAAAACTTTTAAAATACCATTATAATTAAAAAAATATTTTTAATGCGATGAATGTTTTGTCTGAAAAAATTAGGATTTCTTCAGAGTAAAATTTCTGAAAAAATGTTCAAATTTTTGAGGGAATTTTTTCAACATTGTGCTTAGAAAGTTAAAGTTGTTTACATTTAATTTTGGTAAACATGATTTTTTATTATGTAAGTTAATATTAATTTGTAGGACTCTCATTCTAAAAAGACAAAATCGTAAGATTTTTTTCATTATCTATTAACTTTATTTACTTATTATCAATTTAAATATTTACATTAAATTTATTTTATGTTTGTATACTTCTATTGTGTTTATATTTCAGCACTAGTTTGATTGCCCTAAAGGTAGTTTTTGTGTTATATTTTCATTTATTTATATTTTTATATTAAAAAAGTTTTTATACTTTTATATAAAAATTTCTTATGGTTCATAAATGGCGTCCAGGAAAAGTATGAAACCCCCTCTTTTTGAGGGGGTTGTCAACTTTACGAGGTCATAACTTTTGAACGTTAAAATAATTTTTTACTAAATGCAAGTTTTTAAGATAAATTTTAATCGAGTTCATAATGGTAGATTTTTTTTTAAGTGCTATCTTTGCTTCTTTTCCTAAAAAACATTTGGACTTTAGGGCTCTTATTTTATGGAAAATTTTAAACAATACGTTTAAAATTACGGTAAAAAAGCGTTTCCATTACAAGTTAAATGTATAAACAATATTTCTCTGTTGTGTATACTTCCTTTTGTTATACCGCAAAAAAAAATTAATAATAGATTTTATGAACTTTTTTTATCTGCTGCAATAGTTAATAAAAAAAATTAAAAATTGATTAGTATTGCTCATATTGTTTTAAAATGCCAAATATTAAAAATTCTCAAAAAGATTATAGAGCTTTAGTCGGCCTAATTTGTTTTTTAAAAGGATCAAGAATGATAAAAGTTAAAGAAGGAAGTGTGACATTGAACAGAATACAAAAATTCTTTTTAAAATCATGTGATTTGAATAATGCAAACTTTCATAATGTACTAAAGTACATTAGTACCAAAGTAGATTTGTATCAAAGTAGAAAAGCATTAGAAAGACTTAAAAAAGGAGATAAAAACATTTTATTGGAGATATAACATTTAAACCATTATTCTGAATAAACCGTTTAAGCTCTCAAAAGTCAAAGTATACTTACCAGAAACCAATCGTTCAGTGTTTGTGACATTTGTAAAATTGCACAAACTACAATTACTTCAAGATCAACATCTAAAAATAGAGAAGAATCAAGTTGGGAAGAGTAAAGTCATCATCACCCGGAAAAATAAAAGTATTTAAAAATTGTAGGGTTTTCATGGGAAGTGAATTACTTCACCCTTGCACTCTCACAACAACAAGAAAAAAAGTTTCCAGAAGAACTTGGTAAAGGCTTTTATTTTTGATTTAATAATATAAATCTGAAATGAAGAAATTAAAATATTTGAAATATAAAAACTGAAACTATGGAAGTAAATTTCTTTTGATATTAAGATATTAAGACGAGTTGCCGATGTTGAAAAGAAAAATTGAGGAGGAGAGTGATAAAATCAAGGTTGCAGTTAAAGCCATTGTCGTTGAACAAATGAAAAGCTCTTCGAAAGCGCTTTTTCCAGTTGAAAAAATCCTAATTTTGGAAATAAGAAAATTTATAAACACTTGTAGATTTATTAATACATTGGGAGCCAAAGTTCTTTGTATGTTTAGAAGCTGGAGAGGAAGAAAAAAATTTGAAAACAATGTTAGAGAAAAATTAAGTGAAGAAAATAGGTTTTTAAATAATAATTTTAATGTTAAAGAAACGATTTTTGAAAAAGATTGCAGACAGTTGGTTTATTGTAAAAACATTAATGGACTTGTTGAGGCAATAATAAAGGAAAAATTGTCAAAAGATTATATTTTAAAGGTGGGCATTGATGTTGAAGGAGAAGTTTTAAAAGTTTATTTAAATGTTATAGAAAAAGTGACAGAATGTAATGTTAAAAAAAAAAAGTTCAGCCATGAGGAATGAATAGGTAATAAAAAATACTAAGATGGTGGCGTAAACAAATTGTTTGTTATAGGCTTTAAACAGGAAACATGGCTGAATCTCATTCAAATCTTGAAAAAATTATTACTATTTTAAAGCTAAATAGTTTAAAATAATTTTTATGCATTTGATTTGAAATTGGCCTATATTTTTTGGAAAGTGCAGCATCACCACATTCTTGCCTTTGGTGTAACAGCAAAGAAAAAATGCGTTATACGTTTATTAGCTAATGCTTACAAAGCCTTCAGTAAAGATTTTTAAAAAATCAAAACTTTCAGCGGCATCTTATATTGATTTTGTTAACCTTCTATAGATTACAAATGTTTTACAAGATTATCGTAAAACCTGTTTGCATTTACACAAAGTAAATAGAGTTTCATTGAAGAATTTAAGTCATCAGGCAGATCAACCAGTGGATACTACCTTATTGACAAACTAGTGGAACCAAGTTTTAGGTTTTCAAAGGTCTAAGCTGCATAATGGTTAATTTAAAGGTGGAGATTGTTCAAAACTGCTAACTAATATTTAAACAACTAAAAAATATTCATGTGTTAAAAGAATCAATAAAATCTTCCAACTGGAAAGAGATGAACATATTATTTCTAGAGTTAACTTATGTAAAATTCCAATACGAATAAAGGATTAAGTTTTTGGTCTGAACAGGCCTCTGAATCTGTTCGTTATGATTTTTAAGCATTTTTGAGAGTGTGGATACAAGGTTCCTAGAAGCCTTAAAGACTATCCGCAAAGCCTGTTTTAAGCAACAACTACCGACATACCTTCCTAAAGTTCAAATACTTTTTAGGGAGGGAGGCATTGATAGCACTTAAAAAAAAATTCTACCATTATGAACTCGACTAAAATTCATCTGTAAAATCTGCACCATCTCTGAAAGTTATCTATTTTGAATATCAAAAAAGCATGACCTGCCTATTTAACCCCCTTTTTTTTAAAAAGATAGAATATTTTCAAAATCTAGGTCATAACAAAACAAGGTATAGTGGTTTCGAAAATGTATTCCGTTTCTGGTGTACTTTTTTTTTTTTTTAAGAAATACAATTAAAAAAAAAGTTGAAAAACCAAGTTTTTCAACTTTTTTTTTAATTGTATTTCTTAATAATAACAAGCATGAATAATCAAAAGAAAAGTTAAAAATCTGACTAAAGAATAACATAAAGTAACTAAAGATAAACATTAGGGTTATTAATTAAAGAAAATTAACTAAAGATAAACATTAGGGTGTCTCAAAAAAAAAAAAAGCTCTCTTCTGGTTCCAAATCTATGTGACCTAATGAAGTCCTAAAAAAATTTGACGGTTTTATTTTGACAGGAAGTGCTAGATGTAAAATCTGAGTTTTACTGTTTTAATGTTAAGCTAGTTTAACATTAATAGAAAACACAACTTTTTTACATATTAGAAAATTAAAACAAAATAATTAAATGCGTATAAACCATTTCCAATTGTTTTTTACTATTTAATTAATAGTTTATATCTATAAATATAAAAATACAAAAGAACGAAAACAAAAAAAAAACATGAAAATTAATATTTATTAGCAAATTTAAGATTTTATTGCGGTGAAACATTTCTCAAAAAATACAACTTTTTGAGCAGTTCCCAGTTCTCCTTTTTAGTCATACTCTTAGTCATGTTTTTTCAAGACTTTTTACCTACAAAAATACATTTTAAAGGTGATCTTCATCTTTTTTTATTTATTTTTTTTTCATTAAAAAAAAGAATACAATGCCGTGTTATATAAATAAAATCTACATAACCGGGGCTAAAAGAAGACAATATCACTACATCTTAGTAGCTGAAATAAAATCTTTAATGAGATATTGATGAGATGCTTATTGTTTCTTTTAGTAGTTTTTTTAGTTTCATTAGTAGAAGTGGGTATGTATTTAACCTGTGACTTGCGAATGATAAATTGATAGTATCTTAGAATATCACCATTAGGTGGAAGCTGTCTCTGAAGTAAATCCCTCAGTGGGTACTTCAATAGGTAAATATACCTCAACCTTTCTGTATTTTTCCTTTTTTTCTTATTCTGTCCCATTATCATCTTTGTTCTACTAATAATACTACTTTGAACTAGCTGTTCTACCCATTTTTTATTCGAATTTTGAAATAATGAGTTATTTGAACTTATACTAAATTTTACACTTGCATCAAAAATCAATGAAGTCTTTATTCCCTCTCGTATCATATTTTATCTGAGTTCAAAACCGTTTACACGAGAATTTCTTCGTGCACAAATTAGAATTCTTTGGTGTACAAATAATTCCATTTAGAAATATTTGCCTTCAAAAAAAAATTCTAAATGAAGTTATTTGTGAAGAAATTATATCAATCGCTAACAATGTTGATAGGGAATGATGCAAATCCTTTGGGAATTATTTGTGTACCAATTATTTCTTCATATTAAAACATATTACTAAATAGCGCTGTTTTTATGTAAATACACATATGTGTACAAAACCGTAAAACTCAGAATTTACATCTATCACTTCTAGTCATTAAAAAAATTTAAAATATTTTTTTGGTAGCTGTTTATAGCTGACTTATAGAATGGAGATCAGATGAGAACTCATTGAATTTTTTAAAAAAAAGTGTTTTTAGGACACCCTAATAAACATAGCAAAATTTGCTATTATTTTATTTGCAACATTAGTAAAATTTGCTATTATTATATAGCTAAGAGCTAGAAACTCTTTTTCAAATATTTTTTTTTTAGCTTTAACAATAACAATCTTGAACAATACTTCAAATTTTTACTTATATGTAAAAAATTTTTACATATAAGTAAAAAGGCTTTTATTTACTTATATGTAAAAAATTACAACAAACTATTAACTTATAAATATACAATTTAGTTAAGTGGTAAGTATGATGTCGTACGGTTTTTAAGCAAAGTACAATAGTGAACCTATTGTATTCAAACAATAATTTGCTTTAAAAGAAATATTGCTAAGACGGACGCGAGGTGGCAGTATAGCTATATTTATTACTGAAGTATTTATCTTTCTTGAAGTTAGTTAGCTTTATAAAACGTTTCTTAATCAAGTTTTGGTATCTGTAAAAGTTAACAATAAACACAAACTTATCTAGGTTAAACATAGCTCAAATAATGCTAATTTAATATAATATATTGATGAATCCTTCAAATTAGCTCATAGCTTAATTAGGAAGCCCAATGATGGCTGCTTTATTGTTGGTAGTTTTAACATATCACATTTTCTACGTCCAGACCCCATATAGTTGCTCAAACCATATGTTGGACTTGTTATTTACCTACAGCAGTAATTCTATTTTAAATTTTGTTTTTCTAATGCTATATTAGGTAATAATACGAAAGGCCGCTTTAGTACCACTTAAGAAATTTTAGTTTCAAAACTGTTTCCCAAAAATGAATCTCAGTTGTTTTGTTACTGCAGGTGATAACAATTTAATATCAAACTTTACTGCATTAATCAATTACAATATTTCATTTTTGCATCAAACCGCGGGTTAAATATAAAGTTTGATAGTTTCTAACATTTGAACTATTTGCGAATAATTTATCCCCAGGGTTAATAAAACAACGAAAAAGTTGCTTGGGTTAATAAAACAACGAAAAAGTTGCTTGGGTTAATAAAACAACGAAAAAGTTGCTTGGGTTAATAAAACAACGAAAAAGTTGCTTGGGTTAATAAAACAACGAAAAAGTTGCTTGGGTTGATAAAACAACAAAAAAGTTGCTTGGGTTAACAAAACAACGAAAAAGTTGCTTGGGTTAATAAAACAACGAAAAAGTTGCTTGGGTTAATAAAACAACGAAAAAGTTGCTTGGGTTAATAAAACAACGAAAAAGTTGCTTGGGTTGATAAAACAACAAAAAAGTTGCTTGGGTTAATAAAACAACGAAAAAGTTGCTTGGGTTAATAAAACAACGAAAAAGTTGCTTGGGTTAATAAAACAACGAAAAAGTTGCTTGGGTTAATAAAACAACGAAAAAGTTGCTTGGGTTAATAAAACAACGAAAAAGTTGCTTGGGTTAATAAAACAACGAAAAAGTTGCTTGGGTTAATAAAACAACGAAAAAGTTGCTTGGGTTAATAAAACAACGAAAAAGTTGCTTGGGTTAATAAAACAACGAAAAAGTTGCTTGGGTTAATAAAACAACGAAAAAGTTGCTTGGGTTAATAAAACATCGAAAAAGTTGCTTGGGTTAATAAAACAACGAAAAAGTTGCTTGGGTTAATAAAACAACGAAAAAGTTGCTTGGGTTAATAAAACAACGAAAAAGTTGCTTGGGTTGATAAAACAACAAAAAAGTTGCTTGGGTTAATAAAACAACGAAAAGTTGCTTGGGTTAATAAAACAACGAAAAAGTTGCTTGGGTTAATAAAACAACGAAAAAGTTGCTTGGGTTAATAAAACAACGAAAAAGTTGCTTGGGTTGATAAAACAACAAAAAAGTTGCTTGGGTTAATAAAACAACGAAAAAGTTGCTTGGGTTAATAAAACAACGAAAAAGTTGCTTGGGTTAATAAAACAACGAAAAAGTTGCTTGGGTTGATAAAACAACAAAAAAGTTGCTTGGGTTAATAAACAACGAAAAAGTTGCTTGGGTTAATAAAACAACGAAAAAGTTGCTTGGGTTAATAAAACAACGAAAAAGTTGCTTGGGTTAATAAAACAACGAAAAAGTTGCTTGGGTTGATAAAACAACAAAAAAGTTGCTTGGGTTAATAAAACAACGAAAAAGTTGCTTGGGTTAATAAAACAACGAAAAAGTTGCTTGGGTTAATAAAACAACGAAAAAGTTGCTTGGGTTAATAAAACAACGAAAAAGTTGCTTGGGTTGATAAAACAACAAAAAAGTTGCTTGGTTTAATAAAACAACGAAAAAGTTGCTTGGGTTAATAAAACAACGAAAAAGTTGCTTGGGTTAATAAAACAACGAAAAAGTTGCTTGGGTTGATAAAACAACGAAAAAGTTGCTTGGGTTGCTCCACATATAAAAACCTGATCTGAGCAAAAATATTCGCTTCGTCAACTTCTCAACTAATTGGAACAATAATAAACCTAAAATAAATTGCTATTGTTTTAATCGTTCTGTAAAAGTTGAAATATTTAAAGCAGAAAGAGTACATAAAAAATAAATAACATTAACATCCTTCTGAATAATTTCCATCGTTAAAAAAGTGATACTAACCTGAATGAACTTATAATGACAACTTGGGATCTTCTATATTAGACATTATTAACTTACTAATCTAAACCCCGAAACATTTTTTTCATTTACAAAAATTTTTCATAAATTCTTTTATTCTAATTACTACTCACTCTCTAAAAATTAGCAAATTTTAGTCGGTCTACAAAACAGCGGATGATATAATTACTTGCTGAATACTCTCGACCTATTCCACTTAACTCTGTCTCCTGCAAAATACTCAAAATATTTCTTAAAAATAAAGCCTTTAAACACAATAACGTTTATAAAATGCTCTCTGCAAATCAACATGGCTTTCTATACTATAAAATTTGCGTGACTAATCTAATAGAGACTTATGATATTATTTCAGTTCTAGGGTTTTTCACCAATTTATTGATGTAATCTCGATTTCGCCAGCGCGTTGGTTCTCTACCTCAATACAGATGTATGCTAAAATTAAGATCTTTAGGAAAAAATAGGAAACAAAATAAAAAGGTATAATAAAGCAATACCTACTAAAGCTCTAAAAATTTTGGAGTCATTATTTCACGCTCCACCAAGTGGAGCGCACATTTTCGAATAGTTGTCAAAGCTTGTCAAAGCTGTCAAAGCTTACAAACTTCTTGTATGCAAAAAGACATTTACGTTTATTGATCAAAAAATGGCTCTTAAGTTATATAAAGTGTTTATTATTTATATATTATACCACACCATAAATATACAGTGTCAATTTAGGCTTCTAATTTAAAAACTGATAAACCTTGGTTGAATCTATTCAACGCAAAGCAAAAAAATGGCTCAAGAGATCTTTAATATCGCGACTAAGAAGATTGAATCTACTATCATTGACTAATTGTTTTGGTTGAGTAAGCGATAAGCTTTGGGTTAGGAGCAATTTTCCGCACACTTTTCTTGCATTTTACTTATTGAAAATTTCCGTATTACTGCATATCACCCGTGTCCACAATGACATATTATGATATGAGTTGCACATTTAAAAATTTAATAGTAGCACTTATGTATATTTGACATCACCCATTAGGTAAAAGATTCTTAAGCACATTAAAACACATTTAAAAACAACAATGGTGCAAATTATTTTGTCTGCAATAGACCTAATAGCTACTGAAGCAGAAATAGCAGCTCAATTAAATTTAAAAGGTGTAATTGATCAATTTGCAGCTATTAAGACAAGAAAAAACATTAATAATAAGATTTTCTACTTACTAGACTTGCATGGTGTAACGTGCTGGTTCCTATTTAATAAAATCAAAATTGTTTATAAATGATTTTTTAAAAATAAATTTTTTGTTTTAAAGTATAATTTTTGTCTAAAAAAAGAGAACGGAGGGAGGGGGGAGCATAGAAGTAATTTCGGGGCCCGAATTAAAATTTTGCGTTGAGCCATTTTTTTTTGTGGCTATGCTACTGTCGAAATCAAAGTATTTAAAATATTACAGTAATCAAATTAACTAATGTAAATTTGATAGCAAAAAAACACGGTCTATTATAAGGGGCTCTATGAAAAGATTGCGACGACGTATCGTTGTCCTTATCTTCCCTAAGCCCCTGTCTGTCTAATTCTTTATCTAATAAAGATCATTAAAAAATCCATTCCATTTTATATTTTATATACAAAACGGTGCCTGGTGACCAATGTTCAATTTTACTATGTATTTTTATGCATTTTTTGTTTATACAAATTGATTGTATTTATTAAACAGCAAAGTAAACGTGAAAAAAAAAAAAAAATTATAAATGTAATAATGGGAAGATAAAAACCAAATTCACCTTCTCTACCTAAACGAATTGTTATTGAAAAAAACGATATATTTTATCGAAAACGCATTTCCGATGAATTCAATAAATATTTTATAAGTATTGGTCCGAATCCTGTCAAAAAATAATACCAACATCTGAATCTTTCTAAAAATCTTAAACCCACGAATAACGTTAAAATACATGATTACAAATTAAGCTATGATAAATTTGAGATAGCTTTTTCCTCTTTTAAAATAAAAAAAGCACCAGGGTTTGATGAGATACCTAGTGATATAGTTATTGCAAATAAACACTGTCTTAATAGACTTCTGATACATATACTAAAGCTCTGGTTAAATTCTGGGATTTTTCCGGATGTACTTAAATTAGCAAAAGTAACTCCATTATACATATGTAATGATCATTCTGGCATTACAAACTACAGACCTATATCAATACTGTATTTTTAAAACTCTTCGAACGTGTAGTTTACTTTCACACGTGTAATTTACTTTCGAACGTGTAGTTTAATTTCGAACGTGCAGTTTACTTTCGAACGTGTAGTTTACTTTCGGACGTGTAGTTTTCTTTCGAACGTGTAGTTTATAATCTATGACTACTTTATTAAAAGCAATTTTTTTTACCCAAATCAGTTTGGCTTTCAACTTTCAACAAAAAAATCTTTCAACTGAGCATGCAATTATTGAAATAGTAAATCAAATTACTAATGGATTTGAAAACATTAAGTTTATTTTTGGAGTACCGTAACACGGGGTTAAAAACTGCAATAATCCACTTGATTGCAATTTTTGGTTATAACGATCAATTTTACTCTATTCAAAATTTTATTTCAACTTTTTTTTATTCAAAATATTTTTAAAAATATCAACCTTTAATTCGAACTTATTGATTTATAAAATAAATTAAAAGCGGATATACTTTTTAGTTTTTGAAAATGTGGCATAATGTTACCCTGAGTTGGTGTTTCTTTATGCCAAGTATACTTGTTGTGCTGTTTTGTTATATTTACTTACAAATTACTTAGGTGCATACCTCCATAATGTTAAAACAAATACTTACTTAAAATTTACTTAAAGAAATACTTCTATATTGTTAAAACAGTTGTCTTTGGATCTACTTAAAGCAAAAGAAAAATAGAAACTATACAGAAAACTTTGTATATTTTATTAATCTTTTTTTTGTTCTGTTATAATAAAACAATAACTAAATTGGTAGGTAAGTAACTACTACATATAAACATTTAATGTTTAAAAATAGTTGTTTCAATCAGATATAAAAGCCCGCAGCCTAGACTTATATTGATTGTTAAACGCTGCACTAAAGATATCACAATTAACTTTTTTTCGTTACTGGAGCGCTTCTAAGGCATTTTTGACTGGTACAACTTCTGATTCTTCTGAGTCAGGACTGATTCCTTTTCCTGGTAGAATATTTAGTTTCTTTTTACGCTGTGATATTGAAGGTACAAGGTCTACACGACTGTTATTTAAATGACTTATAAACGCTTTAGAAATAAGGCACAGATCAACTGATGATCGATCCTGCAGTTGCAAACGATTAATAAGAGTTTCTTTATTACAAGGATAAATTCCACACTTAGCAAAACCTGATATTAAATTTTCACTTGAAGTGTCTTTTATTAATTCCAGTACCTTTTTTAGAAGTGGTGGAAAGCGTCATTTTGGAAGTGTTGTGGATTTTTTACCTGGAGGTAATTCTTTTCACAAAGTCAAAACAGTTTTCTACTTACTTTTTAGTGGCCTAAAATATGCAACTTCTAGAGGCTGTGTTAAATGCGATGAGTTGGGTGGTAAACACGCAAATACTATGTTATTTACTTTCTAATACTATGTTAAATACTATGTTATTTACTTATAAAACATTCTAACTGATGGGTAATGATAAATTATCTCCAATAAGATTTTTTTTTCTAGTCTGTTTTTTCAGTATAGGAAGCAAGTGAGCAGTAAACCACTCCTCAAATATAACATTATCTAACCATCCGTGTTTTGTGCGATTGTACCTAGCTCCATGGGGATCGTTTTAAATCCACGTTGACCACAGATTTTCCGATTTGTAGACAACGTAAGGTGGTATTGTACATCCAGCAGCGTTGCCACAAAACATGACTGAAATATTAGACTTTGATGAGTTCATTACTCTTTTAGGGTATTTACAGCCACTACGACATACAATTTTTTTGCGGCCTTGCATCACTTAAGTTTGTTTCATCATAGTTGTATATATTTTCTGCTGGCACATTTGTAACAACTTAGCTGAGGTTTTCAATAAACTCGCTTAAGGTTTTTTCGTTAACAGCAGCCCCGATAACGTTTTATATTAGCTGATAACCTCAATAGCATAGAGTGTCTTTTTAAAAACAATTTCCTCCATTCAAGTCCTGGAAAATTGTTTCTAAACTGTGGAGTAGTTTGTTTCAGGAAGAGAGGTAATCCTTGACAACAAATCTAAAATCCAATTCATCAACAGGGAATCCAAACTCAGACACTGCCAAGATGTGATAAACAAAAGAAGATTCGTCCAAAGCACTAAATGTTGTAGGATGTCCTGGTTTTTGATTGTGTTTTAGCTTTAGTTTACTTTGAATAGTCATTCTAGATATGCAGAAATGTTTAGATGCTACCCTCTGACTCATTCGGCCTTCATTAATAGCATTAAGGCACTGTTGGAGCTTTTCTTGAGAATAATCTACATATTTTCTGGAGCCTGATCTCCTAGAATACATTCTTGGCATTTTTTATAAGCTGAAGCATAAATTAATGAATATATTTTACCAACAAAAAAATACTGTTTACAATATAATAAAACTACACAATACTATTTTTAAGATTAGAAATCGCAAAGGAACTTTTTTGAAGGGCAACGAATACTGGTTTTTGTAAAGGGACAGTGCAAATAGTAAGTAAAAACTAATTCAAAGCAGAGACTAAAATAATTCAAAAACAGACTAACAACAACAAAAAAGTCATTAACATATAATATTATATATATATTATTAATATATAATATAATCTTATATGCTAATTACTTTAATTTTATTACAGTTGTTATAATAATAATAATGATAATAATAAGTTAAATAAATAAATAAATAAATCACCCATCATATCACCAAAATAAATACACAAATGTAGATTAATTTAATATAAATAAATGATTGGAGATTTAATAAATGATATGGGGTTACTTCAAGTCCGGATTAAAGTAACCCCATTTTTACATAAATGTGATTATGTATTTTTTAAACTAAATAAAATAATAACTAAAATAATATTCAAATCTTTTAACTAGGGTGTTAGTCTAGCAAACTTAGAGATTTTAACAACATTTTACATTAAAAAAAAAAAATTTTTTTTTCCAGGTCTCAAACCCATTTTTTCTAAAATTAACACACTAGTTTGTTTACTAATTTTAAAATGGGCAACTGCATTATAAACACCAAACTGAAGATGTGTAAGCAAAACATAATGGTCTTTTGATTTACGTTCCCATATTGTCATGTTAAATGATTTGTGTAAGGCCATTAAGACATTTTTTTAAAAGAATGTCATTACTTAACTCATCTTAAATTGGTTTAAGTTTCCAATCAATCGATATAGGTAAACCAGGGCCAGGCCAATGTGTCGAGGTACGATTTGTTTTGTTGCGATCATACAGACACCAACTATCTGCACCTTTAGGACAGTGAGGAAAATGTAAATTTTCATTTTTTGATGAGGCAACATGATAAAGCGTAGCTCTTACAGCAGATTACATAGCGTTTAAATAATTTTTTATTTGGCGAATAGATATGCCGTAATAATTTTGGAGACGATCAATAGTTGCATCAGTCTAGACCTTTTTGCTTTTTTTTAAAGTTACGTAAGCAAGTTCCAACTCTTTTTTGAACAGGTCCAGCACATTCAAGTTTGTTAACTTGTATACCTTCATAAACATTTTCATAAAAATTCATCATAAACAGCATCATAAACTTTGCTTTCTCCATCACTATAAACTTCAGTATATCGCAGATTATGTTTTGCAATAGACCTATTCCATATTCTACAGGCTCTCTCTGGCTCCATACCACCAGCAAGTCCTTGATAAATATAAGTAGATTCATAGGCAAATGGGTTTTCTTTTTTTAAGTTTTCTTTAAAAAAACAACCTTTACATATCTTGTTCATTGCTTTAACATCTAATACTTTTCCTGTTTCCATTAAAATAACAGCTCCATTGTTTGAAGAGTAGCCTTGTTGCTGCCAAGTAAACCCCACATATGAAGTCTTTATTTTTTGAAAAATGGCTCAACGTATAGATGAAACCACTCAGCAGTTTTTTGTTCGATTAAACGAACAAGCTATTAAATGCGAGTTTGCTGATAAGGATAAAGAAATTAAACAACAAATTGAACTTTGTACAAACATTTCAAAACTGCAAAAATACAAAATACTAACAAAACTTTACAGGATTTGTTAACAACTGCAAATACATTTGAGCTGATGGACTATCAAATAAAAGAACTTGAAAAGGAAACGATAAAACAAAACAAACAGTATGCAAGAATACGTCAAGAGAAACACCAGAGAAATGAACAAATTTATACAAAATCATTAAATATAATTTACTAAGATATCAACGTTTCCGAAAACCCTTTTTCAAAGTTAAACGCGGGAGGATTGTACTCTGTGAATAGTAGACAGATAACTAATGAAGCAGTTGAAAACTTCGAGGTAACAGTTAACATAAAAAATATACCAATAAACGTTTTAATAGACACCGGAGCATCGATCAATATTCTAAGTTTTAAAACATTTGAAAAGATAAATTACCTCCTCAAAAGACCACTTCGCCAACAAAAATCTAAAACACAGGTTATTACCTACGGGGATAACAATCCAAAGCTTAAAATAGAAGGACAGATCAATGTCGTGATAGAAAGTCACACCAAACTTCGTCAGTCCACATTCCATGAATTAAAATGTATGTATAGTAATTAAAACGCACCACAAAAATCTGTTATCTGGAAACGACGCAAAGTTACTCGGTTTATTACAACTAAATACTGACGTCAATTACAAACTTTTAAACAAAAATCAAGAAGAACGAAATGCAAAACAAAATAACTATAATGACAGTAAACAAAATATTTGTCACTCCTTGCAGAACATTAGTAAATTGAACAATAATCTCCTTCTAAACGCTCCAAAACAATTACAACTACTTATAAACTCGTACTAAAAGTTCTGTTTAGCGTTAAAATAGTAAAACTTTCTGACTATCAAGTAAAATTAAAAATCAATAAAAGTATACCACCAGTCGCACAAAGAGAAAGAAGAATTCTTTTTGCACTTAGAGAAAAAGTTAAAGTTGAGCTTGCAAAACTTGAAGCAGAAGGAATAACTGAAACTGTAACAGACGAAGCAACAACCTGGATAAGTCCAATGGTAATTGTTCCAAAAAATGACGGCAACCTAAGAATTTGCGTAGACATGCGAGCCGCTAACAAAGCTATTGGAAAAACGCGTTTTCAAACTCCAACTTTGGACGATGTTATTATAAAACTAAAAGACTCCACCGTTTTCTCCAAACTAGATTTAATGAAGGCATTTTACCAGCTCGAACTTGCGCCGGAATCCAGATCAATAACTACTTTTCAATCCGAAACTCAAATTAAACGTTTTACAAAACTTAATTTTGGAGTAAACTCCGCCCAAGAGGAACTACAAAACTCTTTACGAGAAGTTTTAAAAGATATAGAAGGTATACATGTCGTAATGAAAATAATATTTTGGTTTCCTCGAACATATTCCTGATCTTGTGATAGTAATGTTACGGTTTTTTGACTCATTGTGATTTATATTTTGATCATTTTTTGTGATTTTTTGACAGTTTTCTTTTACTCATAAACACTTCTTGTAATTCATTAGCATTGCTGTCATCATTTGATAAATTAACATTCCAATCTACTTCTTCCTTTATTTCCGTTTTTAGTAGATGTCTTCTGTTTCTTCTAATAACATTTCTGTTTAAGGCTTTTACATTAAAACTTCGTAATTGTTTACAACTTATCCTGGTTGCCAATAATTTCCATCATGGATACAAACATTGTTTCCCGTCCCTAAGTTTTTTAATGATTTGGCGTTTTTATCGTAATACTTTTTTTGTAAAATTTAAATTATTTTACACAATTGTTTTTAGTTTTACTTTCGTTGATTAGAATTACTAAAAGTAGAGACGTTAAGAGTGATGATCTCAATCTTCTTCCATTGATGAATTGAGCAGATGATGAAAAACCGTCAACCGTCAATCCTGATTATTCCATTAAAAAAAAATTATTTCAAAATGGATTAAATGGATTTTTTGATTTTTTTTCACTTGATATCATTAATTCCTTTGTTTGTTATTTTAAGTAATCTTCTTTTAACTTTTCCTTGTTTTCCTTCAATCCGTTTTACTTTGTTTAGAGTAGATATTTCTTTTTACTGTCGGCACTTAAATTTGCTTGTGTCTACAGTTTTTACTTTATTTAGAAGTTTGACAGCTTGCAAGTCTTAAGAAGTTTGTAAGCTAAGAACGAGTTTGTTGTTTGCACTATATAAAATTTAACCAACTTTTTTATAACTTTTGTTGTAGCACATCGTCTTTGGTATTCCAAGTACTGGAAAATAATTCCATAACCACTTAGTTTAACATCTGTATAAGTGAGATTATCACATGGTTGTTATGGTTGTTGAAATGGTTGTTGAAATGTTGAAAATACTTTTTGGCATAAATAAAAAATTTTGGCATAAATAAAAAAAAAACATAAAAAAAAAAAAAAACAGATCCCATGTCGATTTTTCCAGGTACCAATTTATTTTTAGTTTGAAAGACTATTAAACCTTTTTTTAAAAAAATCATTCCACTAGATGATACAGATTTAACATGTTTGTTCAACAGCACAACCTCGTGTATGTTTTTTGAGATGCAAAAAAGCTACCCAATGATTTTTCTGTTACATTTGTGACATGTTTGACCAAATGCCAGACAGCTTTTTCGTTTATTTGTTCTATTGCATTTCTTGTAAAGCCCTTTGTTGTCGTTTTATATTTAAACAATTATTCATTTGTTTTATTTTTTTTTAATTTTTTAACTTTTTGTTAAAATTTTTCTGTCCACTTCTGATAATATGTTATGCTTCGTATTTATAATTTTTGGAAAGAGAACTTTTATATTTGTTTGACAATTGTGCTTTTTGATTAAGATGTAAATTCAGTATTCATTACCTTTTCAAATAAGTCCGATATTGGGGCAATATTCAAAATGCAACACTATATAAATCGTCTTTCAACATAATATATTTTTTTATAATTTTTTTTTTGTTGATTTTTTAATCAATTTATTTAACCATAAAATTGAATTACATATTATTTATAAATTTACAAAACTAGGTTTGATGACACTCGTATAATTAAAAATAGTTAATAACTAGTCGTTAGAGTGACACCTTAAATAAAAACAAACAAACAACAATATAGATAGTGACCACAAAATGATTATAATATTAAGAAAAAACAGTAACTATTAAAAAAGCCAGACTTATAACAAAAAAAGAAAAAGTAAATGAACTGACATGAGAGATAATAAACAAATGAGAAAACACAACGTTTAACGATCAGATTCTGATCGCTAAACGTTACGTCATTCATTCATTGTAAGAAGAGTTATAGAAAATAAAAAGAAAACCAATAGAAGTATTTATAAATTATGATGAGACAAAAAAATACGAAATCATATAAATTAAACCTACAAATGTAAAACGCAACAATGATAAAAATATTTAGCAACAACACTACAAAACAAAAAAAAAAAACAAAAAAAAAATGCGCGACAATATAAACAATACACTTATAAACGCGTTAATATAAACGATGCACAAAATTACACGACAGTATAAACAAAAATAGAAATACTCTCGAGTTCCTAATACACGGGGGGAGGGGAAATGTTTATTAATTGTTGGAAAATTTTCCTTCCCACACTAAGTTAATTTAGGTCCCCGCTTCCATATTTGTTAATTTTTTACTTCCTATCTAAAAAAAAAAAAAAGGTGAAAACTGGCCTTAAAAGTTAGAAAAAATGCCCCCGAGAAAAAATCACCCAGGAAAAAATCCCCCTAAAAGATAAAATCATCGTAAAAATATACTTTTCATATAAGAAAAAAACCTTAACATTTATAAAATTTTTTATCAAGAATCAAAATTAAAAAAAAAAATAAAACCAGATTTTTTTTATTAAAATGACTGCCTAACCTAGAAGAACCCTAGGTGGATGTAGCGGCACGTCCTTGTAGCAGCAGGCTATAAGATAGTTGATGTAGCAGCACATCCTTGTAACAACAGGCTGTAAAACTCTATTCTGAGTGGAAATTGAATTTTTTTTTTGAGGCATCAGCAAATTGAGTGTTTTGCCAAAACATTACTTTAAGGGATATTTTTCAGTTTGTTTATGGTGAGTGGCTTCTAATTTTTTCTTGAAGCTTTTTCTTACGTATCGTGAAATATTTTCCAAAAATTTTTTTCCATTTATCTACTGTCCAGTTAGCAAATTTTCTCGTCCAAATATATCTCTTCTTTATTATATTTTCATTAATAACTAATTCTTCGGTGGTTTACTTGTTACCGTTTTCCTACTGTAGAGTTGTGAATTTTCACTTCGTTGACCTCTAAATCTTATTGCACATCAAAAACTGTCATTCTTGGATTTATTTTAGACATTCCGAGAAGTTATTATTTCTTTTCAATATTTCTCTTTTTCTGACACATTTTCTCATTCTTTGTATTGCAACAGATCAAATTTAGTGTTTCTTACTAATGAATTTACAACCCCATACTAACTCCACACTCTTCAGCGATCTTCCTTTGAGTCAAGAAAGTTCACTTAAGAGACAATCTTATCTTTCCAGATAGCCCCGATTTATGGTAAATCACGGATGTTTTGCCGAAATTTAAATAGAGATATCAGGTCATGTCGCTGATTTATGCCCGGAATTTCAAACCTAACGGTTAGTGTTCGGTTAGGATAATTCAAAGGAGAATGTAATCTGGATAAAACACAGACCCAATAAAACAATGTTAAAATTATAATAAAAATGTTAACTTTCTCAGTCAGCGTTTTATTAAAAAATGAAAATCTGAATAAAATAGGTGTGTGTGTTTATTTTGGGTGTGTGTTTGATTTAAAATACTATTATAATTTGAAATAGAGTATTTTGGACAGCGTTAAAAATTCTTCTTTTGCATTTGTTATTAAAGGGAGGTTAAATTAAACAAGTATCCTTGTCTTTTAATATTAAAAGGTAATGAACTTTAGATATTTGTAAGTTTTTTATTTGTTTAATATATATTTTGTGTACGAAATATTATTTTATTGTTATTATAAAAGTTAATAATAATATCAACTAAAGTTATTTTTATTCTTTATAAATTTATAAACTTTAAATAATATATATGTATATATATATATATATATATATATATATATATATATATATATATATATATATATATACATATATATATATATATATATATATATATATATATATATATATATATATATATATATATATATATATATATATATATATATATATATATACATATATATATATATATATATATATATATATATATATATACATATATATATATATATACATATATATATATATATGTATATATATATATATATATAGATAGATAGATTATTTGGATACATATAAAGTTATTATTTTTTTAATAAGTGCAGAAAACCCGATAAGATATATATATATATATATATATATATATATATATATATATATATATATATATATATGTATATATATATATATATATATATATATATATATATATATATATATATATATATATATATATATAATAAATCAGATATTCTGATCTTATCCGGTTTTCTGCACTTATTAAAAAAATAATAACTTTATATGTATCCAAATAATAACTTTATATGTATCCAAGATTCCTATAAATATCGTATATCAACGCCTAATGACTCACAATCTGTATTAATTTGTACACATAGATTATTAATCTGTACATATAGATTGTTAAGTATAATAAAATAAAAAGAGTTATGAATGTAAGTGATCATACCGCCACCTATGCAAGTATTGTGCATTTGATGGACTGATACATATTTTGTTTTGTTATAAATACTACATAATACTTAATGAAATTGCTTAAAGAAAAATACAAACAAAACAGTACAAAAAAAGCATTAAAAGCTTCCATTGCAGGTGAAAATTCTTCTCGTAAAATAAAAAATTCCTCTACATGGTAACATCAATTTAAAAAAACAGATGATCCACATTTGGCTATGCGTGTTTATTGTCATAGATTGATAGGTTGTAGTCCTAATAACGGGCCCACATGTTTAGCATCCAGATCATCGCATGCACATCATACTAAAAGGTGCAAATTGTTACCTGCTAGTTTAGATGAAAAGCAAAAAATTTTGACTTCCAAATCCCAAAACATAAGCAAAAAAGCACCAAAAGCTTCCAAAGCAGGTGAAAGTTCAAAGACCAATCTACTGAGACTCTTAATAACTTGAAACAGTGGCAATTCAATCAAGAGGCTTCTAAATATGCACTTGTGAAGTTGCTAATTATGGATGAACTACCTTTTATGATTGTGGAGAGAGACGGTTTTTGTTTATTATGTAAGTCCATGGATCCAGATTTTTTATTTCCTTTACGTTTCACTGCTGCAAGAGATTATTACACTATTTTTATAGAGGAAAAGAAGAAGTTAATGAATTGTTTTAAGAATTTCTAGAAGACAAATATATATATATATATATATATATATATATATATATATATATATATATATATATATATATATATATAGTATATATATATATATATATATATATATATATATATATATATATATATATATATATATATATATATATATATATATATATATATATATATTTGTCTACTAGAATCTGATTAACAACCGATACTTCAACTTTTGGTCAAAACCTGAGTTATATTTGCCTCACTGCTCATTTTATAGATTATAGTTGGAATTTGCATAAAAGAGTGATTGCTGGTCATTCTGGAAAATTTATTGGTAGAGCAGTTGAAAAGTGTTTAAATGAATAAGAAATTTAAAATATTTTGACTGTGGCAATAGATAATGCAACAACCGAGGAGTAAAAAAAAAAACATCTGCAAACAAACCTACAACATCTTATTGCTATATTGATACTATATTTAGTGTTGGTTATGTGCTCTTCCAACATGGTTTTTCTCCCAATTGGTTATGTGCTCTCCCAACATCTTCACCATGAAGATGAAAATGTTAGATAAATGGCAGCACAAATGAAGTTCAAATATGATAAATATTAGGGTAACATTGATGAACTTAATTTATGTTTATTTATGTCATCCTTGATCCAAGAAAAAAAAAAGATTTTCTTTGATTGGATGGTAAAGGAATGATTTGGATTAAAAGAGCTAGGTGTTTGTTTTTGAATATAACATCCACATTTTCTTCATTATTTGGTTTTTATGCTTCTTCAATGCATAAACCAGAGAATATAGCCACATTAGGTGGTTCAAGTTTAACCTCTACTACCGGATTTTATAATGAGGACATTGAAAATGAAAAAATGTTTGATATAAAAAATGATAGATATAAAGTAGAAGCATTAATTGATAGTGGAAGTACAAACAAAAGTTTTATAAGCAACAAACTAGTGACTCTACTCTATTTAAATATTATTTATGAACAGAGTGTAATTGGAATGGCATCAGCTGCCTTATCTGCAAAATCAGATGGATATTGTTATGTCTTAATAACTCTTCAAAACAAAATCTTTAACAAAGTCAAGTTGCATGTGCTGGATAACTTATGTGTAGATGTTATTCTTGGCACAGATTTTCAAGAGTTGCATGAAAGTATTACCATCAAGTATAGTGGGAAAAGACCACCCATAACATTTGCTGCTTTAATAACAATGAAAACTGAACCTCCTGAATTATTTGCTAATCTCACGCAAGATTGTCGACCGATTTTTTTATTATTTTTATTTTACTTGACGAACAAGGCCGCTGCGGGGAGAAACGAGTTGAGCGCGGTACTACCAGGGACGTGGTGGGGATCGAACTCCGAACCGCTCGTTTATCAATCTCTACCTCTACACCACTACTGCATAAATTGGTTTATGCGGTAGTGGTGTAGTGGTAGATTGATCAAGAAACCTCCCTTATTCAGTAGAAGATGTAAAACAAATATGTAGGGATTGTAGAATATGTAGAGAAATAAAACCCAAGTACTACCGCCCAAATGATGTGCACCTGATTAAGGCCATTCGAAGGTATATCTATTGACTTCAAAGGCCCATTACCTTCTTCAACCCCTGAACAGTATATGCTAACAATTGTAGACGAATACTCACGTTTTCCATTTGCTTATCCTGTAAAAGATATGACAACTCAGACAATAATAAACTGTTTAGCTGATCTTTTTTCAATGTTTGGTATGCCTAGCTATGTTCATTCGGATCGTGGATCCTCATTAATGTCTTCTGAATTAAAGCACTGGTTCTTATCAAAAGGGATCACAACTAGTAGAACAACCCCTTACAATCCGACTGGAAATGGGCAAGTTGAAAGATACAATGGAATTATTTGGAAGGCGATATTACTTACTCTTAAATCTCGAAATCTGCCTATATCATCATGGAAAAGAGTTTTGCCTGATGCACTTCATGCTACAAGATCTCTATTATGTACTTCTACTAATTGTAGTCCACATGAACGTTTTTTTAATTTTCAAAGAAGATCATTATCTGGGTCTTCAATTCCTTCATGGCTTGTTAACCCTGGACCTGTACTTATAAAAAGAAATGCAATGCAAAGTAAATATGAAGTTTCAGTAAATGAGGCTCAGCTCATTGAAGCAAATCCTCATTATGCCATTATGAGATTTCCTAATGGTCATGAGAATACAGTGTCAACAAAACAACTGGCTCCTATCGGAACAACTCCTATAGTACAAACATCAAATGACAATTTAGAAATAACAGCTATTGATAACTACCCCTTAACCCCTAATGGTAGCAATGAAACTCCGTTAGTCTCCGAAGAGGAACTAGAAAGCAGAGGGAAACCTATAGAGCAAAGTACTCTGCCTCCTTGTAGATCTTCACGAATTTCTAAAGCACCAGAAAAACTCAACTTATAAATACACCTGAACACTTTTAAGAGGAGGGTGAATGTTATGATAATATGAAATATGGAGAATATATATAAATATATATGTTTTGTATGATATTCTATATACTTTATGTATTGTGTTATTTTGTTATAGACTAGTATAATTATAGCTCTTTTGAGCCAACATAATTAATATGGTTATTCTTTACAAAAGGGAAACAATTTCAGAAATACACCAAATGCCGTAAATACATTTATTAAAGAAACTATTTTATTATTTTATTTAACTTATTCCATCATTAACAAAATTTATTAATCAAATAATTTTTTTTACAAATAAATAACAATTTATTTTCTTATTTTTCTATTAAATAAGTATTGAGAAAAAATGTCAAATATAGCAAAAATGTTTTTGACATTTTTGCTATATTTAAAAACAAAATATTATTTGTATGATTCGTCAAAACAAAATATTATTTGTATGACATGCAAATAATATTTTGTTTTGACGATTTAAGCACAGTTTTTTAGAAATGTGCTAAAAAAATTGGTTTTAATTCAAGTTTGAAATTAATAAATTATACACTTTTATCTTTACTTACATTTTTACTTTTATCTTTACTTACATTAGCAAAATGCTTTTAAATAAAGTAACTACAGGCTTTCCCAGGAAAGGCGTGCGATCGCACGCCTTGTTTGTCCACGCATAGAATAAATTTTTCTGACTAACTGACCACGTTTTACTATTATGCGTTTCAAAAATTTGTGCCATAACAAAGCTAAACGAAAATACCGCAAAAATGCAAGCAATCTTAAAGTAAATAACTGAAATCTGTTTGTGCTTTAAAATTAAAAAATAAATGTATATTATTAAAAAAAAAATTTACCTTTATTTTATTTATTTATTTTTTTAGGTTGGTAGTTATATTAGCTTTGAAAAATCAAATCAAAAAGAAAAATCAAATCAAAAAGAAAAAGATTAATGTTTAAAGAAAATAAAAGGACCTTTTAATGTAAAATTTGTTTATGAGTTTTATCATTTAGTAATACTTTAAAATTCACGATAGAACTATAAACAATTTTTAAATGTTTCGTAAATACATTTAAATGTTTAAATGTATTGATTTAAATGTTTGAATGTATTGATGCGCAAGAAAACATGAAAAGGATTGCTATTTATTAGTAAAATATGTTTTTTTTTTTTTAAATAAAAGAAAATTTTATTGTCAAACTATTGAGTTGCTTATTTTGCAATCATTAAATGACATTGTGTTAATATATAATAATGTGACAAGTGTTAATATATAATAATGTCCCGAAGGAACTGTTTTCGTAACAATGACAACAGAAGCAATGCAATTATTTTTTTAACTTCTTTCGTAATTACAAAATTATGCAATTGAATAATTTCAATGTAATAAAAGGCGAGCATTGACTCAGTATAATCATTATAGAATAAGTTGAGAGAGAACTTTTTTCACATTAAAATTTTGTTATGTTTAATCTGTAAAAATCTGAAATAATATATTTAATAATTAAAACAGCAATTTATTTTCTTGTCAAAGTATTGGGGAATAAAGTCAACGCCTTTGCATAAACCTTTGTAAAAACTAAATTAAATGAAAAAGTTTAACCAAATTTGTCTAGCGTAAATAATGAATCAGTTTTTTAATACATTGTCTGATAAAGTTCGTGAATAAATAACGTATCAAGTCTTTTTATTTTTGTGAAAACTTAATGACTTATCGTCGTCTTTTCCTTGACTTGTATTAAATTTTGTAGCTGAAAATAGCAACCCTTAAAAAAGCAAACAAAAACAGTATAAAAATTTTGAAAAAAATGTTCAAGACTTTTTTTTTTTTTTGTTACAAGAATTTTTTTTTTTTAAATTTTTTTTTTTATTATCAAAATATTTTTCTTACATTTATTTCAATTTTATACTTTGTTTAGACTTCGTTTTCTTTTTTTAATATTATTTTTTATTCTCTGTGGATAATTTCCGCTTTCGCACGAAATATTGCCGCGGTCACGTTTTCTGAAAAATTTATTCTATGCATGGACAAACTTTCCTGGGAAAGCCTGTAACTATTGATTTTAATTAAAGTATCATTAAAAGTTGTATAATTTTATATTTATATTATTTAATTATATAAGATTTTTTTATAAGTAAATTTAAAAAAGTAAAATCATTAAAAAAAATTAAATTTTATAAGCAGCAACTTTAAACAGCGGTCTCTTATAAAAACTTTATTTAAGAATAATTAAAGTTAACTAACTCCAAAAGTAAAAAATTTTACTGAGAAGAAAAAGACAAACTTTTTAAAAGCTGTTTGAATTAAATAACTTTGATTTTTCCATAAGTTTTTATATTATTGCAACGCATTAAGATTATAATTAATAATAAAATATTAATGAGTAATAATGTTTTTTTATATTTATATAAGTTTTGTTATGTCTTTAAAAAAAAAAAAGTATATATATATATATATATATATATATATATATATATATATATATATATATATATATATATATATATATATATATATATATATATATATATATATATATATATATATATATATACTCTTGCATGGTAGTCAGAAAGAGTTTCCCATAAACTGTAGTTTTAAAGAGCGCGTTAATAAACCAGACCAGAAAAAGTTTAAAAACTTAATTTTTTTTTTAAATGATAGACTGCCTGCCCAAACCAAACCCCCAGTCGATGTAGCAGCACTCCCTTGTGAATCAGGCTATTTGTCAGTCGATGTAGCAGCAGTCCGTTGCGAGTCAGGCTATAAGATAGTCGATATAGAAACACTCCTTTGTAGCAGCAGGCTTCAAGATAGTCGATGTAGCAACATTTACGCATGTTTTAAAAATGTTTTTTAATAAAACAAAAACAAAAACACCACTAATTAAAAAAAGTTTTCTAGTCGTTATTATTGTGGTTTTTTAAATTTTTTTAAAAAACAATAAAATTTATTGTACTTCCGCATTAATTTAATTGCTTTGACATTTTGACGACAATCAAATACAGCTTAAGAGACGAGGAAATGGGCATTTCCAAAAAATCACCACTTGTATATGTTTTTACTTTTATTTTCATAAAAATAAAACTAGCATTTACTACTCTCATTTAATTCTAATCAATATAAATATTTTGTAAACAAAAAATAGTAAGAATTAATAATGTTAACAAAGAATAAATAAAGTTTGAAATGGAATCACACATGGAACAGAAAAACTTCTATTTTAGTTACTAGATAAATAAACTTTAATTCCTCGGACAATATAAGTTTTACAGGTATACTTTTTTTTTTAAATAATATTTTAAACATTAGTAAAGATTTCCAGAAAGTTACAGGATTGTACTATGAATCATAGAGTCAGAGCAATCGTTTAAATGCAGTTTATGAATGATCATACACGGAAGTCACGCACGGATATTGCAAGTTTGTCAATTTCATGTAGTTATTTTTATGAAAATAAATTGCAAGTGAGTATTTCAAGTAAAATATTATACATCTGCGACTCATATTTAATATATTTTCGATGAGAAACGGCAGTCATCGATTATTAATAGCTAGAGTATGGCGTTTTGAAAATTATTGTATAATTTTCAAAATGTAACGATATTATTACTCAAAAAATAAAATTGTAAAAATGTGTATATTTAATTTATTCAGATAGCCTAAAATATGATAAAAATACTTTTTTTATAATTGTTCTTTAAGAAAATCAAAATAGTATGCATATTGCATAAAGTCTCAGCTTTTAATTGCTAAAACAAAGAAAAATAAAAAATCACGCACAGAAATCGAAATGCCCATATATATATATATATATATATATATATATATATATATATATATATATATATATATATATATATATATATATATATATATATATATATATATATATATATATGTATATTTGTATATATATATATATATATATTTATATATTTATATATATATATATATATGTATATATGTATATATGTATATATGTATATATATATATATATATGTATATATATATATATATATATATATATATATATATATATATATATATATATATATATATATATATATATATATATATATATATATACTGTTATTAATAGTATTATTATATAATTATGAAATGTGAAAACGTATAAAATATTGGGTAAATTTTTAGATTAGTATTTTGAAAAAATGGATAATAAGAAACATAAAGATATTTTGCTGAAGATTGCTGATAATCTGTTGGATGAAGATGTTGAAACAATTAAGTTTTATTATTCACAACAAATTGGCTATCGTCATCTAGAAAGAATTAAAACTCCTATCAATTTAATTCAAACTTTAGAACATCGAATGCTTCTAGGGATAAATAACTATGATGATTTTGTTGAGATACTTAATAAAATCGGAAGGAATCACTTGGCAAATTATTTTTCTAGTGAGTATTATATTTTTTATATCTGGTTTTAACAGGAGGCGCATGCAGTTGCACGCCTTGCCTGTCACCTTATATAATGTTTTGTTTTGATAAATTGGCCAAACATGCTCTTTGCATGTTTTGGTATTTTTAAATTTGAAACTTTGATAATGTGTAATATAAGATAAAGTAGTAAATTAAGTTAAAGATATACAGGTTTTTTTAAAAAAAAGCTATTTATCTTCATTTTCCAAGTTTATTTTGTACTTATTTTTTTATTCTTTTAGATTTATTTTCTTTAATAAAAAACTTTTCAACTTTTTTTGAAATTTATCATTATAACATTTTAAAATAAAAGTGTTGGGATTCAAACCACGGATATTCTGTGTATGAAGTTGACGTTTTGTCCAAATAAGCAAAGCTTGGGTATTCTTTTGAACAAATAAAATAATGTTATACATAAAAAGTATACTCATGCATTTTATAGAAATATTCATAATATATAAACAATATATAATTGTTATTTTTTGTTATATTTAAGTTAAAATTGCTAACTGTATATATTTGTAAAATATATTTTACAAATACAAATTTATAGCAATTTATATTTTCATTTTTCTCCTTTAAAAAAAACCAAATAAAATATAGAAAAATCATTCTATCTAATGTCGACTACTTTTTTTTTTTGCTTTGCCTTATATAATTTTGTGCTGAAATTAACAACCACTCTAAAGAAAAAAACAACAAAACACATATTATGTAAATTATAAATTTTTTTTTATATTTAAATTTATTTTAATTTCCGGGAAGGCTTGATTATTTGCCCACTAACAGAAATGTTTAATAAGTTAGACTTTATACAATATTAAGTCTGAAATCATTATTTTGAGTTTATGAATTTTTAATTTAATTTGGGATTTGCATCTAAAGTATCATTTGCAATTTATTTGTAATTTCTATAAATAGTTTACTAAAGTTAGGAAAGCAATGCACACGTTTTGAAATCTAAGTTTTAAAATTTTATCTGCAAAGCATAGTTTTGTTTAGGAGTTTTTGTCATAGACATTTTACTGACAAAAATTTTATTGACTCAATAGTAATATTGAGTCCATAAAACTCCTCTGGGCATTCCCTATAAGTAAGACATGTTTTAAATTTTAGTTTTTAAAATAATGTAATTCTGGAAAACTCTTCCATTCATTCAAGACAACTCAAAGCAACTGTCATCATAGGAGGAAGATAAAAACTATTTAAAGATGAAATTCTTCATTAAACAGTCAAGGTTATAAACCAAATCTACTAGTACGATATGCTAAAGTCAGCAACGATACTTAAAGATAAAATGATGAAATGTTTAGCATAAAACAAGTTAATCAATGAAAATCAACATAGTTTAATTACTAATAAAAGTTGTGTACTAAAATAAAAAGATTTTCTACTGTATGCTTCATTTTGCTTATTATGAACAAGCTGTTACTACAATTAAAGGTTTAAATACAACAACTATAAGTTTAGAAAAAATTAAACATTACTTGTAGCACCTTATCGCACTAATGTATCATGTGTCTCTATTTTACAGCCACAAATCTTGACTTATTTCTTGGAATAGTTACTGACAACTGCTCTGCAATAATTTTTTCCCAATATTTATTTGTAAAAAAATCTCTATTTAGAGATGTTAAGTTTAACAAAATATATAAAATCTGTTTATTAAATATAAAATTAATGAGTTTTTTGAATGTTGCTGAGTGAGGAATCAAGTTGTGTTTGGATTATTTTCATATACTTGGTAAAACAATGGTATATTATAAACATATTTAAAATTTTATTTAATGTTATACTGATAATTCCATGTATGTTCAACAAAACCAAAATTGTTTTGTTCTTAGGTTTTGATGATATTTGCTATAAAGGCTTGATGATATTTGCTATACAAGCTCAAATTAAAAAATTTCAATCCAACTTTTAAGGTTTTAAGCAACTACTATCAAGAGAAAACAAAGAGTTTAAAGAGCATGTAAACAGTTACTTGAAGTCTTAAAATGTTGCATGTTGTATGAATTCAGAAAATATAAAGATTAGTAAAAGTTTCGAAGTTTTGTTGATCTGCAAGGAGAAAAATTAGATAAATAAATATTTTTACAACATGTAGGCACAGATACAGTAAAAAGATGCGACTTTGCTGAATGACAAGCCAAGTGAGAATGAATTTTGGTTGATTAAACTGAAGATGATATACTATTTTGCAATGATAAAAGAGTGGCTCAAGGTCCGTAGATAAAGCAGGTCCAACAACATAAAAAAAAAAGTACTTTTAGACCTTAGAACTCACACCCCAACTTTATCTATTAGACTGGTGTAGATAGAAAAAATAAGACAGATAGAAAAAATAAGACAAAACTAAATGATTTTGCAACATCTCTATATATTTACTTAATTGTAGCTCTATATAATATGTAGTCTTTTCAAATGACAATTGTGAATTTTTAATATTTTTTTTTTTAGACATCACAAAGTAATTGGTCATGAGTTTTTTTTTACATACTAAAAAAATTTAATTTTCTATTTTTTTTGACATAAAATAAAAACTTTTTAAAATGTAGTTTTTGTCAATAAATCTTAGAAAATAGAAAAATACCAAATACGATACAAATTGGGAAATACCAAATTTAATGTGTTTTTTAATGCGCTTTATGACATTTTGACAATTTAAATTACCATCTATCTTAAATTATTGCCATTAATTAATGTGTTAATTATTGCGTTATTTAATAAAAGTTTGTCCGTATTTTTGTTAAATATTAGTTGTATAAAACAGGCGAAAATATACGAATTTCATGTTTTTTATTTGATGGTTATAAAATATTGAACAGAAAGCTTATAATCACAATTTATAATGCCGACTTAAGTTGCTATTAATTGTACTTTTAATGCAAAACCAGGGTCTCACATATCCTTTTACGATTTTTTATATCTGATACCACTGTCAACTGTATTGTTTAGTGTATTCTTGTACTTTTTTTTCATTAAAAAAAAAAAAGAATAAACTGTTGCTGACATTTTAAAAATTTCAATATCAAAAATTAAATGTAAAATAAAATGATATTTCCTTTTTATCCGTATTCAATTCAGCAAATTTTACAAAAAATTATTTTGCAATGTTTGGAAATATAATACAAATAAATTTGTTTTGCTGTATGTTAAAAAAATACTACATCGTATTTTTTTTAATTAAGAATTAGAAAAACGCAGCTTTGTTTAATTACACTTTTGATTTGTTAAAAGTCTACCGTGACGTCAAATACTAAAACTTTTATGAATTAAACGCGCTTCAAAGGAATTGCTAAAGTCTATAGATTGCGACATATAATTTGAAGACTCCGAGTTATTGAAAAAAAGGAGAAGGCGAGCTTCGGCTAAAACAACAACATTAGTTTTTCTCTTTATGCATTCATTATTTATTTTTAGTCAAAAAAATTTGGTTCAAATCTTTTTTTTCATTATCTTTAATATGAACACAACATGTGTTGGGAATTTGGGATACCTTTAAAGATATGCAGAAAACAGTGATTATTGTAGACACAATGTGTCACCAAATTGTTCATGAATGATTGACACAATTTATCCGTTTACTCATTTCATCTTTTTCATGGCATAAATG
Organism: Hydra vulgaris; assembly: GCF_022113875.1. Classification (NCBI taxonomy): domain Eukaryota; kingdom Metazoa; phylum Cnidaria; class Hydrozoa; order Anthoathecata; family Hydridae; genus Hydra; species Hydra vulgaris. Next base: position 3,101,576 of record NC_061161.1, read on the forward strand.
TTTGCCTGTTGTTAAAATTATTTTTCTACTAAATGAAAATTTTCATTAATGAGTAGTGTAGTGGCTCCATAAAAACCATGTGGGTTTTTTCTAAAATGCTGGCCTTGTTTTTAAGACATAAACTGGCGCACTATTTACATATGCCCTAAGCCATTTTACATAAGCAGTAAGCCATTTTAACTGAGCCACTTTTATCATTTATAATATTTAAAGAAGTGGTAAGGTAAAAGAAGTAATTAACATTATAAAAACCACTAATGAAGTTTGAATGACAGTTACGTAAAAAAGTTTGAATGACAATTACATTTGATATTTGTGTTATTTACAAATATGATTACTTAAGAAAAGAAAAAAAAAGACTATTTTTATTAATCTAACTTTTCCATCTAAAATATTAACAAAAAAGATGTTATAGATGCATAAAAAAAGAAATCATAAAATAAACTTAATAAGAACTTTTATATTTATTATCTTTGCAAAAGCAAGAATATTTATTCAGGCAATTCCTCATAACAAACGATAACAAAAATAATTACTCAATTTTAAAACAAATTAAAAAAATATATATTGGATAAAAAGTAGTACACGTTAAATTTAATTTTATATTAAAACCACTTTTGATATTTTAAATTATATAAATAACAGATAGTGCAATATTGAAAAAGTAAAAACAAAAGTTTCTTTATAATTAAGAAATGATAAAATAGTTATTTAAAAAAAAAAATTGAATTTTTTTTCTTTCTATTTTTCTTTTTTTTCTTTCTATTTTTTACAAAAAATTAAATTCCTTGTAACCATGTTATAACTTATAACACTGCATCAAAAATGTTTATAAAGAATAGGTTTTAAATTTTTTTCTTAAGGTAAGTGAAACCGCAACAGTATATATTTTTTAATAAATGATACTTAAAAGTTAAATTTTTATTTTTCACAAAAAAAAAAGTTCTGGTACAGTAATTTACTTTTTTTATTTGCAACAAGCATTGTTATTTTTTGATAAAATTAATTGTTGCAAAAAAAGAAAATACCTTTTTATCAAAATTTTCGATAAAAATGTAAAAAGTCATTTATTTGTGAAGCCGCAATTTTAAATTATAATGAAAATGAAATAAAAAAATATATATATATATTTTAATTCATTTATAAAAATGTTGAGAAAAGAAATAAATATATTTATATTAAATTAAAATAAAAAAGTGTATATTTAATTATTAAAAATTAAAAAAAATTATATATTGAAATAAAATAGACATTTCGCAACATATACACTTACAAAATTTGTTTTTCTTAATTAATAAAATAAACTTGTTTTGTGGTAATTTGTTTTACTGCAGTATTTTTAAAAATGCATATATGCAGCCTTCTCGTAAGAGGCGTGCAATCACACACCTTACATAACAATGGATATAGTTCTTTGTTTTAACAACTTGACCACGGCTATCAAAACTAGCAGAGGCTAGTTTTGATAATTAGTGCGTTTAAAAATTTGCTAAAAAAAACAACAAAGGAAATGTAAATGCAATTTTTAATTTAATTGATTCCGTAATTACAATTAAACTGCCACAAAATTTCCTGAGTATTTCAATGCAACTTAGTAAAATTATTGAAAAAAATATTCAGATTGAAGTTTAAGGCAAAATGAGAACTAAAAAGCTAAAAACTAATTTTAACTGCTTTTATATGGAAATATAATTTCTAATAAAGAAATTATTTCCTAAAAAAAAAGAATTACAAGATCTTGAAACAATCGCATCTTTCAACTATTTTTATACATATAATTTAACATTTAAAACAAAAAAAACAAAAAAAAAATGATAGTGCTAAACAAATGTTTAGCATACAGGTTTATACATTTTTTATACATTTCAATATTATTTATACATTTTTTATACATATATGTGGATAAATTCAGATGCTTATTTATAAAAAGTTTGCAGAATATATTTGTACCGCTTAGACCTAAATTCAATCGAATGACAACTTTTTATTTAATGTTAGATATGAAATATGAAATTCAAACTTTGTCAACAAATACTAGTTAATACTAGTACTAGATAGAAAAATAATACTAGTACTAGATAGATAGAAAAAAATGTAAAATATAGAAAGTAAATAAATCAGCAATAAAAAACAAATCAATTTTAAACGAAATTTCAAATAAAAAAATACAGTTTTTAAAAATAAAAAACTGAGAATTGCTATAATAAATAAAAAATATAAATCCCATAAAACAAATTAATTAAAAACTTAAAAGAGATTTTTTTTTTCATTAACCGACTAAATGCCTATACAAAAATAATATATATATATATATATATATATATATATATATATATATATATATATATATATATATATATATATATATATATATATATATATATATATATATATATATATATATATATATATATATATATATATATATGTATATATATATATTTATATATGTGTATATATATACACACTTTTGTTTTTGCATTTTTTCACTGATGTTAAAATATAATTACTTTCTTTTATAGCATAATTAGTTATTTTACTTGAAATTAACTCTATTGAAAAAAGTAATTATGTTTTGGCATTTTTTTTTTAAATGTCTCTGAAATTAATTTTTTTCATTTTTAAAATGTGTTATTTATAATAAATAAAAAACTATTAATAATAATAAAAAAGTAATAATAAATAAGAAACTATTGATCGCAAAATTATTTTGAAAAAAATTGCTTCAGTAATGCATTTGTTTTGAAAAACCTTAATCAAATGTTCGTTTGCGTTCCTTTTGAAAAATCTTTATGATAAGCAAAATTAAAGAAATGTGATGTTTTGTTTTTAAGATTTGTATCCTAATAACTTTCAAATAAAATTATAAATTTGCACCACAAAATTTTATTAAATTTCATAACACTTTTAAACAGCTTAAGTTACATTTTTAAACTTAAAAAATCTGAAGGGGGGAGAGAGAGGAAAGACGTCCTCATGACCCTTTCCCTCACTATGGATCCGCTCTTGTATTAGCCTCTTTATTCATGGGAAGGAATGACAAAGGTTATTAGAGCTGTAATAATTTTTTTTTACTTTTACTTACAATTAAGTCTACATTAAATAATAAATGTTTTGATTTTTTATCCTTTATTTTATTATTCTTTAAATATGTTATTTTTTTAGGTTAATTTTTGTATTATATATTTTTTTAAGGATTTTATTCTTTTTTTAGTTAGTGGATTGTTTATTTTAATTTTAATTTGCTTTGTTTTTTTTTTAGCGCACTTTTTAAACGCGCAAATTATCAAAACTTGCCAAGAGCTGTGGTCAAGTTGTTAAAACAAAGAACTAAATGCGTGGTCATATAAGGCGTGCAATTGCATGCCTCTTACGAGGAAGCCTGATATGGTGAAATCACTATTTGCATAATTATTGAGAATGTAATAAAAGTTAATGGATAATTTTAATCACTCAACAGTCAATTTTCAAAAACAATATTTTGTGTTAAAAAGTATTTTGATAATGTTAAGTAACATAACAATAAATAATCCAGGATTTATAAATACTTTACTGATAGTTTAATTAATGTTTACCAAGTTAAAATCAAAATTTGCCTAACAACTTGTAAAGCTAGAAATACTTATAGTGTTTAACTTTTGTTTCAAAAAAATGTGGGTGTTACTATTTTGAAGTTAAAATTTATATTCTTTTGTCATTTAAAATAATTTTCATGCTTTGAAATCACATTTTTAAATACATTTTTACGTGATAGCTTGGAATTTTAATTTAAAAAAACAAAACTTTAATTAGTCTAATGACAATTTCTTTTTTTAGAGATTTTTTTTAGATATCTGTATATATTTAAATCACATAATTTTTTAAAAATATTTAATAATAGATACAATTAATTTTTTTTTAAGATTTAAAAAATTTTAAAAATTATATTTTTTAAATCATTTTTTATCATTTTAAAATTATTTTAATTGCCTAATAAGCTAAATTACAGTTCACGTCTTTATTTTATTGATAAAGATATTTTTCACAATTATTTTTGAAGCTGATGTTAGATAATGTTTTATTATACAAAATTCTATTATACTAGCACTTTTAGTTAAACATTTTAAATCAGATAATTAATAAATTTATTTGAAATTATTGGTGATGGTTTCTTACTAAAGTAATTTCAATACTTTTTTTTCAACTTATTATTACCTCAGGTAAACATAATATAATTATCTAGTAAAGATTGAGTTTCATAACTGATTTTTACAATAAATGCTTCCAATAGTACTAATTATTGTAATGTGCAGAAATTAAAGAGGTTGCTTATTAGGTGGTATCTTTTTAAACTTGCAACACATGTATGATGCACTAGATATATGTGAAATAATCTCAAGCATAACTGGTATTACTGTATTCAATGAGTATTACTGGTGTAATTCTTTATATTTTTCACTTTCACTAAGTTTTTCTTTAAATACTTCAAACACACATTTACCAATTAAAAATTGTGCTATTTGCAATGCATATCAGTCACTCAAGAACTTTATCTGTGACTTATGATTATTGTATTTAAATGAGCTAATAATATACCAGTTGATATAATTTCCATTAAAATAGTTTTCTTTATGTTATTTTTAATTGCATAAATAATATACATTTATTTTTGTATAAGAGTAATCAAATTTATTTGCCAATTTTTTGTATAAAAGTAATCCCTTTGTTTGCCAAATTATATGTATTATAAGTGCATCAATATATTTTAATTATTTGGTCAAGTTATAAGTATTATAAGTGCATCAATGTTTTGATTATTGAGTCAAATTATATGTATTATAAGTGCATCAATATATTTTAGTTATTTGGTCAAATTATATGTATTATAAGTGCATCAATGTTTTAATTATTGAGTCAAATTTAGACAAAATAAGTATTCTTAAATAATTATTGAGTCAAATTTAGACAAAATAAACAATATTTCTGAGACTTTTCCATAATCAATTGTATTGTTTAATTACTAGTATTTTTTGACCAATAGCTGAAACATTTACCAAATAATTTTAGAATTTTAATTACTCCCACACTTTATTTTTCCATGAACCTGTTGATAACTTTTACGGTAAAATTTTATTTTCTTAAAGAAACAAAATACTATGAATGTTTTTAGATATTTTTTGTTTTCATGTAACTCTATTTTTTGATGCCTGTGCTTTCAGAAATTTATTTCTGTTACTTGTGCAAAACCAAGTTTTCAATTCTTTACAGTATAGTACCCAATTTTTTCTGAAATTGTTTCTAAAAAAAATACCTGATGTTCATTTGTTAATGGTAGATAAGTTTTATTTTTACTTGGTTGGATTGAGTAAAATTTAAAAATGATTGCAAGGAAGTTTCTGTATTGTTCTTTTTCTATATTTATATCTGCTACAGTCATATCTATTTTTGTAAATATTGTGTTGTAGTTCGGTCAAAATAGTTGAAAAAATAGATAGGTTTGCAATAATTTGTATAAAGCTGAAAATTAGTACAGATATCAGGGACATTATTAAAAATAAATTATAAAAAGTCCCCACCGATTCCACTTCAAAAAAAGTTATTCAAGGTAAAAGGATAAAAACTTTTGTTGCTTTGTTATGCATTTTACTATCTACAAAAAAAAAGTTTCAAAATATTGCTAAGTTTTAGTTTTATTCTTTGATTAGTCGTTCTAAAATAAATTACATTTAATTAAATTTAGGTTTTTATAATTGTGATATGTAAAAAAATTTAAGAGTATTAATTTGTTTTAGTTTTTATTTATAAATTTTAAATTTAAAAATTATAAATTTTAAATATTATTTTTTTTTTTGTTTTTTTTGTTTTTATAAACCCTGTTATGAAAAATAATTACTTAATATTTTATTTTCAAAAATTTTTAAGCTAAATTTTCTTTTTTAAAACTAAATTTTAAGCACTATAAGTATTTCATCCAAACAAAATATTTTTTTATACCAAACTAGTTATACCAAATAAAGTTTTTCTTAAACAATATTTCGTCTGGCTTTTGCAGTTAATACGTTTCGTTATTGTTAAATATTTCTTATAACTATTTATACTACCTAATACTTTTTTCAAATGTTGCAATTATATTTTATTTGTATTAAACTTTTAACAACAAGCAAAAGAATTTTGTAATCCAAAATTAATCCACCTTGTACCAGAGCTTGCATGAATGAATCCAATTTTTATTTTAAAATATATTGTTTATTGTGCGGTGATGAAGCGAATACAGAAGCTGAAAAAAAGAAAACGCAAAATGTTCAGCTTAAAATTTATAAAGTTGTCATCTTTGAATTTTTCGCTACATCATCAATCTGATGATGTAGCGAAAAATGTTACTGCATGCATTAAGTATGAATATTATTTAGTTGCAACTGAGGCTGAGACCATAATAGTTGTTAAAATAGGTTGTCCTTAATAGAGTTGCAAAAAAACAGATTTTTTTTTCTCTTGTGTTTTTTTGAGTCAAAAAAACATATTTTTTTGGTTTTTTTGGTGTGTTTTTTTGTCGTTTTTTTTTTTGTGGTGTTTTTTGAGTTTTTTATTTTTCTTGGTAAATAATTTTGAAGAGTTTTTGTTTTATTCTGTTTATTTATAGTATATGATCATTATAACCACAAATACAATGTATAAACACCAATTTAAAGTTAATATTTTAATAAAAAAACTTACAGTGTTTGTTATATATGTTGAATTATATTACCTGTGAAATTCTAATATATTTTTGAATAATAATGTTTTATTACTTTTAATTGGTTGTTAATTCAGTGCTAAGTAGTGTAGCACTGTCTAGTGTAGTATATACACAATTAAAATATAAATATTTAAGCAAATAAACCAATAATTTAGTAATTTTAACGTGTATTTAAACTATAAAAGATTTTCTAAATGGATGTTCTTTCTGAGTCCGAGTCTTCCTTCCCTAGACTACCTTCATCTAATGATTTATAAACAAAGTCAATGTCACTTTCTATACCAACTGCTTCAGACTCTGACCAAGGCATTAAAGTGCTTTGAACTTTATTAACACTCAAGTTATTAATTTGAGGAGTAGTTATGCTTGTACCATTTTCATAACTAGTGTTTTCAATATTTTCAAGTTTTGAGGAGTAGTTTTATTGTAGACTTCAAACTGTTTTTTTTTTTTGCTTCGCCTTATCTAGTTTTGTTGCTGAGTGTAACTCTAAAGAAACAAAAATAAAACAGTACACAAATTATTTTTATTATTTATTTGTTTTTTATTTTTTTCTATTTCAATCTCTTTTTATTTTGTTAGTTTTGTTTTTTTTTGTTTTTGAAACTTTTTCAGCATTATTATGAAACTTGCAAACGACCGTGTTCACATTTTCTAAAATAATATAATCGCGTGTGGTCATATGAGACAAAAAACTTCACCCTTTCCTGGGAAGGCTTGCAACATGCTTTAGACTTCTTTGATGTATCTATTGAAGTCAATGGAATTTTCCAGTTGTAGAGGGTGTTCCAGTTGTAGAGGGTGATCAAAGTTACAAGATGTGTTTCAGTCTCATTACTCAGATGTAACAGTGTCCCTACCTTCTTCGAATCTCGATATTTACACTTATAGTGTACCTATGGAATGGAATTCCAAACTGTGGACTAGCCTTTTGCATGCTCATTCTTCCAGTTCAATATGCTTTCATAGCATTGGACAACATTTCTTGACTGTATGTAGTTGCATATGCTCTTGAGCCAGGCTTTTGTTTAAGTTTTGCTTATAATTCTATAAATCTCAAATCCGCCCTCTGTATAAAATATTGTTGCCATATCTGGAGCAGATCTTCAAATGATCTGTATGCTGTTATCATTTTTTACAATAATAATAATAATTGATAATTGTTAATAATTATAAATAATTATATTATAATGATAATTGATAACTATTAAATTATAAATCTCATTGTAATAATTGATGATTGTTATATTGAGGAAAAATGAGCTTTGAGGAAGCAAAGTGTATTAAGTTGTCATTCATTCTGGATCGAATTTTCACCAAAAATAATTTAGCAATAAAAAGGTTTTACTCCAACTCAATACTTGTTAGAGAGATAATCTCCAGTGCCTTGAACAAAATTTAAGATTGGCTATTCTCTTTTTAGTAATGTCATAGGCCAATATTTCTAATAAAATTTTTTAATTTATGGTTTGAAATATGACACTATTTTTTTCCCGAATGCTGATTCATTTTTGAGTTCATCATTTAGTGAAAGTGGATTTTAAAGGGATCCCTAAGTGCTATAAAGATATGATCTCATATGAAAGAGCATAAAAAAAATATGTTTGATGTATATTATTTTTTCATTACTACAAACGTAGTAATGAACACACACTAACAAATTTAATTTTCAAAAAAATGCTTTTCTTCGATTAAAAAAAATGCGTCTTGTCCAAAGTTTATTGACTCTACTGCCTCAAAAAACTAATGTTAGTACGTCAAATTAAACAAAGTAGACAAAATGTCATTATTGCAAACTTATTAGTTGGTAATTAAATTTAAAAGTAAAGTCAATTTTTTTCAACTAACACATAATTACTTACAAGAATAATTTTTGTAGCATTTTGTGGAAATATATTTGTATATTAAGATTTTTTTTATATGATTAATTTATATATTTGTGTTATAAGGGCAAATACACGGCTAAAAATGAATAGAAGTCAAATTTTAGTCAGTTAAAAACAAATGAATATTGACTTAGACATATGAAAGTTTATTTAAAATATTGTCTTAGTAAAAAAATAAATTTATTTCAGTAGTTTTTATGGTTTCAAAAGTGACGGTTACTCTCATTTTTGCTTGATAAAAAAAATAATCATTGTAAAATGTTTTAGTTAAATTAACATTTATGTTAAATTGCTATATTTTTTTGGTTCAAATTGATAAGATTGAATAGACATTTTATTAGAAATTAAACTAAGACAGGGCTCGAATTAACGCAAAAAAATCTAATCGCGAAAAAAAAAATTTTTTTTTTTTGCTTTCCTCTCCCCCCCCCTCTCTCTCTCTTATAGCTCGCGCCGATGTGCGGTAATGTGGGGGAAAAATTATCGTCAATAAATCAAAAAACATCGTCAAAAACTTAATAAAAAATTAGATACCACGTTTTTTATAATTTATTTTATCTTGAATAAAGGACTAATAAAAGTTTAAATATAATTAAGTTTTTCATTTAAATGGTTGATGTTTTTATTCAATTTTTCTATTTCAAGTTTTCCAATAAAAGATAAAACAAAAAAATTTGGTTTAATAAATCGAATTATACTTCATGTTTAAAGTAAGGCTTAAAAACTTTAAAGTAAAAAAAATGATGGTTTTTATTAGCATTTTTATACCGTTTGAAAAAAAAACTAATAAAAAAGAATTAACTAATAATATATTAATTAATAATTATATATTAATTCTTTTTTATTAGTTTTTTTTTTCAAACAGTATAAAAATGCAAATAAAAGTCAGTAATTTTTTTGCTCTAACATTTTTAAGCCTTATTTTAAACATGAAGTTTTGATAAACAAAGATAAAAACCAACTTTTCAACTTTTCGCTTTAACGACTTTGTAAAAATATTCCACGCAGAGATTTAACGTAATTTAAATTCAAAAATGTTTTACGTTGAAAGAAAATCTCCGCGCGAAAGAGCAAATTATCTATTCATCTATCTATTCAGAATAATAAATTTTGTGTGACGATCTTTATGATAAAAACATTACTTTTAAGAATTGCTAAAAAAAATGCTAAGCTAGAAAAAAAGTAATTAATCAACCAAAAAAAAACGAGTCGCAAAAAGATTTTTTTTAAGAGAAAACTAATCACAAAAGTGTGTGTTGCAATCGTGATCGCGATACGTTTAATACGAGCCCTGTAAGACTTTTTTATAAGTTCTAAACTATTTAAACCTATTACTTAATAACTTTTCTTTAACGACGTCTTTCAACAGAATGCTATTATACTGTTTTTGCAAAACTAGTTAAAAAAACTTGATTAAAACTTAACTATTTAATCACGACTTTTTTTTACTTGAAAATCGAAGTAGATATTCTAAAGTTGTTGTGAGTACTAACGTGATTTTTAACGACTAACAATCGAGTTTCAATGGTGAAAAAATAAAATCAAAATTGAGTTGTTTTTTAGTGATTTCGGCAATTTCTTTTCGTTAGCATGTATTTATTATTACAATTTAGTGAAAAAGAAAAAAAACTTACATATTTTTTTTATGCTCTTTCATATGTGATCATATGTTAGGAGCACTTAGGGATCCCTTTAATAAATATATGTATAAAATTCACTTCCAACAAGGTTGTAAGCAACCACTATATTGGCTTTATTATATATAACTGTTACGAGTTAATAGAAAATAAAGACATAGGTTTTAAGAGCATGGAAACTGGTAATTGAAGACTTATAAAGTTGTATGTTGTATTAATTAGCAAAACATGAAAATGGGTAGGAGTTTTAATGGTTTTTTGATGTGCGAGAAGAAAAACTAGATAAAAAACAATTTTTATAGCATGCAGGGTTAGGGTTAGATACAGTAAAAAGATGCAACTTTACTAAATGACAAGCCAAACAAGAATGAGTTTTAGTTGATTAAATTGGATATACAATCTTGTGATGTTGTGAGAGTAGGTCAAGGTCAGTAGATGAAGCAGGTCCAACTACATTTGAAATGTACTTTTAGACTTTGTCTGAGAGTGAGAGAACTGTTATTTGTCAAAATAGGAATGTCAGCAATTTTGTAAGAGTTCTTCATAGTAAATAAATGAGTTTTTTTGGAATCAAAATTCAAAAGCTAAAAGCATGCCCATGCTGTTACTGAAAATAGATCAGATTGAAGATCAGCTGCCTATTCTAAGCAATCAAAAATTGAAGACTTTTTAACAACACAATAGTATAGTGGAGGCCTTCGAGAAGGACTGCACTCTTTTGGATGTTATTTCTTATCATATTAACCATCTTTTTCCTTCAGCCAATATAATTTTTGTTGGTGACTTCAATACTCATATTATATTATTATTATTATTATAGTATTATTTTAGTATTGTTATAGTATTATTCAATACTCATACTTCAATACTCATCACACTGAATGGCTTGGCTCTAGTGTCAGTGACTTGAATGTGACAGGTCCAGGTGTTAAGGCTTGTGGCTTTTACCTTTCTCAATCTCTAACACAATAGTCATTTTTCAAACTTGTTTTCTCAACTATTCCAGTCCTTTAAAAATTCAGTCTATTGCAATAATGATTATTTGAAAAACATTTTTTGAACTAATATTTTCAATCGTTAGACCACTTTGAATTGCAAAGTTGTTTCCCGTCCTGAAAAAAAACAATAAAGTATGCGGGCGGGCGACATTTCCATTATTCATTATTTATTTATTTTACATTTTTTTTATAGATATGTAAACAGTTAGGTTCTAGGGTTATTTTTCTGACCAGTGCACAATGGGCCTGATATTAGACATATGCTAGACAAAATTATTCTGCTCTTTTTTTTTCATTACTAAAACTTTTTAAATCTCCAAACAAGCACTTTGTATTAAGATATCTTTTATTTTATTATAAATTTTCGTTAAATATCGGATAATACTAAAAATTATTAATCAAACTTTTTAAAACATGTATTTATTATGATGTAGATACCTAAAAAATATAGCCAAGAAGGTTTTTAAAATGAACATAACTGACTCATGTTATTTATACTTATAGAGGTCAGGATTGCGGCAGATTGATTTTTAGCGATAAGCTTTAGCCTAAAGCTAATCAGTTTATAAAAGAGACTCAAAAACGGAACATTAACAAATGCATCATGTAAGAAAAATAAATCTTTAGCGTTTTCAGGTAATTATGTACGTTTTTTTGCCACAGTAGTACTATACCTATAAAAAAAATACTATAAGTATGATAAACCTGGTATAATAAGACCTGACGAGCCTATATAGATGTTTGATCTAGGTCGTATACGTTTTGCAAAAATTTGCAAGACTTTGTACAAAATAAGGTTGTTTTTATTTCATTATAACGTACACCATAAAGGCGTGACGGGGCTTGTCACTCGGACTAGTACTGCGTATTTTTTTATTTTTTTTGTTCTCATACTTTTTTTAGAGTTGTTAGTCCTTGGCCTTGCCTTAAATTTAAAAATTAGGTCCTTGGCCTTGACTTTACACTATATGCTTTTGAATTATGAATTTTCTTGACTATTTTATAAACATCGTCATTTCATAATTTCTTCAACTAAAACTACAATTGACCTCTAGCATGAATTTTTAATAAAATTATGTGGTGCAAATTTTAAACAATGTTTTATTACAAAATAAAACATCTTTAAGACCTTGTAAAAAAAAAAACAGAATATATTTGAAACGTCTTTCTTGCTCTTCTCAACATAAAAATAACAAAGAAATAAAAGTGTTATTGTAATATTTTCTATAAAATATGATTATAGTCTGTATAACTAATACTGTAATATAATAATGGTCACAGAAAACACGTTCGCTATACATTGCTTTTTCTTAGTGCTAAGAAAAAGTAATGTATTGAGAACGTGAAATTTCGTGCCAATTTTTCAAACGTAATTGCTAAATCAAGTAAAAATTCTAATTGCTGATCATAAAATCTTCAAATCGGACATCTTCAAACTGACTTTTAACATTTAGGATTTTAAAAAAGTCTACATGTTTTGTTATAAAATCAACAGTTTCACATGAATCCTGCATTTCTGGATGAATCTTTTGTGCAATTAATGTTTCAGCGCAAAAAATCTGAAGACTTAATGCAACATTCTGTCGTTTTATGGGTTTGGGACAGATAGACATTTGATTGAGCTTTGATAGTTTAACAATAGAGTTTTTCTCCAACTCAAACAGTATATTTAAGTAAATCCACTTGCAGTTTTTTCAAGGCCACAGACTGAATATTTTAACTCTTGAATTTTTTCAGTTAACCAAATTTTTGTAAGAGATTTGATTAGATGGATGTAATCGTAGAGCAAAAAAATGTTTTCAGTGTCCTCCATGGAGAAATCAAAATGAATTTTTTAAAGAATGCTTGATTTACTCTGTTATTATCACACAAAATTGCAACAGTATCGAAGAAATAAATTTATCATATCACTAACTTGCTCATATTGAAAATCAGTACTTAAATGATACACTAGCAGAGCTTTGTATAAAAATTTTTTACCTCCAAATAATGAGCAAATCGTAAAACTTATAACAGTGGTTGCAAAATGTTCTGGATTATTTACAGCTTTTTCAAATAAATTATCGACCTTGATATGTTAGGTTTTGCATAAACTTCGTCAAATATAATAATGATATTTTTTTGACAAGGATCATTAAAATGCATAAAATATTTGTTAAGAAAATCAACATCATTTAATTTAGCAACGTTTGATATAAGTTTACCAAATGTTACAATACTTGGCATTTCATAATCATCTTTAATACGATTTTAAAGAGATCTTGAAATTACAAAATACTCAAAAGCCCTACTTAAAATTTCTGGTGAATATTTTTATTGCCAACAAATGTTAATACATGCATGCTAATAATTGGTTAAAGGATAATTTTTTTTTTTATCCATTTCGAATGAATTTAAATATCAAATAGCTTCAATAATTTGTAAGATAAAATTTTATGTATTTGATTACTGCATAGTGGTTTAATCGTGCATCTAGATCCACAATGAAAACCTTCAAGTTGCATATTCATTTTAATTTTTAAAAGAAACTGTGGAACGACAGAGGTGTCAATATAACTTTTACTTTGGATTATTAGACCATTATCCTCTGTAAAGGATATTACTGTGAAAGTAATATTCTCTTAGCTTACTTTTTTGCAAAAGTCATCAAAACAATTAATTTTATACAAATTCAGTGATATAAAATTTCATCAGCATTTGTTACGTGTAGATGGTAGTAATTTTGTTGTTGTTCTTTTTTTTGGTAGAGGTGTAGAAATTTGACTTAGTAATACACAAATAAAAATAGTTGGTGGATTTACAGGATGAAATTTTACCATAAACTTGACAGGTTTCATAATCAACTGGCCAATAATTTTTGCAAATAAATGTATTTGAACTGTCTGGAATATTTTCCCTTAATATTGTATGAATTTTTTCCTCTGATAACAGAAAAGGTTTTGCTTTATGTTTTTTGTCATAGTTGCTTTTGCAACCAGTTACACAACATTTGAAGGGTATGATTTAGTTTTCTCTCGAAATAAAATTTCATTTTTTCTAAATATAGAAAATATATTCCATATAAGATAGTATTGATTATCAAACACTTTTTTGTAATAAGCAATATATATATATATATATATATATATATATATATATATATATATATATATATATATATATATATATATATATATATATATATACATACATACATACATATGTAGCTAAGTTTTTAGGATATATACAATATTTAAAAATGCACATAATGTTTAACAAAAATAAAACCTAACAACGCTGTAAAACCAACCAACATTCTCCATTTTTGTTTATTTTTTTTTTTGGTATATAAACATTCGCCTTTAGTTATTATTATTATTTTTTTGCGGCCTGTTATTAAGTAGGCCGTGAAAAAAATAGATTAATGACGCAAAAAACAAATAATGGACAAAATCGTATTATTTTAAAATATGAAGCGGACGGGGACGGGTAACAACTTTGCAATTCATAGCGGCCTTATTGCAATAAAGTAGATTTTCTTATAGACAATTTTTAAAATTATGAGCCATCTTAGACAGAGAAGGTTAATAAGATCAGAGTTGAGTTAATGACACTGTTGAAGATTTTCACTGTTAAAGTTTTATGGTTATAATCATACATGTTTGCTATTTATTCAGTTTCTGGCATGCAATATCCTTACATATTTGTATAAACTTTAGCATTTATATGGTGTATTGTTTTCTAAAAGAGAAGATGATGATCAGATGAATGTTTGTTATGAATCTTAGAATTAGAAAAACATTGAATTTAGAAGAATAAAGTAATATGTAGAGACTTAGCAGCTTCAAGAAAAAATGGTAGGGGTAGAAGTAAGAAAACCTGGAGAGAGTGCCTTACATAATTAAAAAGAATATAAAAGATATATATATATATATATATATATATATATATATATATATATATATATATATATATATATATATATATATACAGGCTTCGGCAGGAATGACGGGCTATAGCCCGTGTCCGTCTCCGCACCCGTCTAAGTCAGTTTAGACGGGCAAAATAAAGCCAGTCTGAAACATAAGTTTTGTGTAAAAAAAAAGATGAATATTTTGATGTTTTTTCATTAAGATACTCTTTTAAAACTTCTCTCATGACATAATTTTAATATGGATAGCAAACTCCAACTTATAATTGTTTATATTTAAATAAAAAAATTAAACAATTTAATCATTATTGTATAATATGATGTAGAAAATAATATAACTAAATCTTACAGTTTTTTAAACGACGATAACTGTTTGATATAATACCAAACAGTTACCATATTATGTTCAAAATTTAATAACTATTATATTAAATAGGGAAATATACACATGTGATGCACAAGAAGTATCATGTTGTTTTGGTTTTTTAATGTTTATAATAATAACGATAATAAACTAATTATCCATGTATTTCGCTTTTTTCCGATAAACTAGTTTGTCTTACTTTAAAGACATTTAAAGTGATATTTCCGCGTTAACTTCCGCGTTTTTTCTTAAAGAGACGGCAGTTTATTTAATATGCAATTATATAACTCGTTATTGAAAATGAAATATCTCATTAAAAATCAACAAACGTCTAATCAATTTTTGTAGTTAATATAAATAGTGTTGCTTTATAGTTATGAAGTTATTCAAGTTATCCAGTCATTCAAGTTTTTCAAGTTTTTCAAGTTTTTCAGTAAAGATAGTAATGGCATCATCTGGTAGAAGAGTTACATTAGCAACATTTTTAAGTTGGGGTAAAGATGGAGTCTGTGGAAAAGAAACTGAGGTGGAGAATGGAACAATTTTTGTTGTGAAGATATGGTGTATGGTTTGTATAAAATATAAAAAAGAATTGCTTTGCGAGTTAAAAGGTCTGGCAAAATCAAAAGCATAAGCATTTATAGAGGGCACTACGAACGTTAAAGCTAGCAACATACATACGCTTATATACATGCTTATATTGTATATAAAGTAACGGAAGCCCCGGTATCTTAATAAATTATTAGTACTTCTAAATAAAAACTTATTTTATTAAAAGAAATTAGATTTCAAATTTTTTATTCACGTATCAGAATAACTATTTCCGATCAGGATAGGCATAGGTAAAGCAAAGTTATGAAAATATAAATAACAGTTTAAGTTTTTAATTTGCACGCCCAATAGAATGCAAGAGTATATAAATAATTGAATTTGAAAAATAACATAGTTACGTATCATATTACCAAGCTAATACCAAACAATTCTAAAACTATCGAGCTCATTGATTCAAGGTTAAAAAAAAAAAAAGATTTCAAACTATTTGCTGAATAATTAAAAAAATTAGATTTTGAAAATATTATGTAATATTTTTATTCACAAAGAATAAGAGAAACGAATGAACTAAAAAAGCACGAAAAAAACCTGTATAATTTAATCGAATACTTGAATAAAACAATAATATATAAATATACTCAAAAAGACTTCGGTAAAAAAACACGTTAGGATGCTTGAATAAGGAAACGTGATGAAACGCCATGGTTGTTTCGAGAATTTTTCCCGTCGTTTTCACGTTCATTCGTTTGACTATATCTGCCAGGTATTATATGGAATAAAGATTAAAAAAAAACAACATAAAAAACTGAATAAAGTTCCTTCGAGTAAGAAATCTAAACAAAAGCAACCATAAAAAAACTAACCCACGTGAAACGAAATTAGATCTGTGCAAGTGAAAACTCTGAAAAACAATTATTGAAATCTTAGTTTTAAGTATTATCCAACTCATTTACTGCAGTTTTTTAATTACTTAAGTAATTAAGCATTTTAAACAGTTAATCGCTTTCTAACATATTATTTTAGTGCAATTCACAAAATGTTTAATATTCAATGACATTTTCATTCAAAAAGAAGAAGAGAAATTAACAAATTAAAAAAAAAAAATGTTCAAACTTTAGAATTTTTTTTAAAGTTTAAAAAAGCCCGTGCAAGACCATCTAGACGGGCGGCCCTCACAGCCCGCCAAGTCTATTTAAGACGGGCTTTTCATAGCCCGTACGGTTTTATTCCTGCCGAAGCCTATATATATATATATATATATATATATATATATATATATATATATATATATATATATATATATATATATATATATATATATATATATATATATATATATATATATATATATATATATATATATATATATATACATATATATATATATATATATATATATATATATATATATATATATATATATATATATAAAACCTGGAGAGAGTGCCTTACATATGGTATGAACAAGCTTTAGTTTAAGAAAGAAGATGCTCAAGATTGTTTGTGAAAAAAAGTTAGTTTTTTTTTTGGGAAATGGTTTTAAAATTTTAAAGTATTTTCTTGTTTTTAATGTTATTAATTTTTATGAAATTATTATAGAGTTATTTTATTCTCAAAACATTAGTACAAACTTTGATACAAATATTCTTTTCATAAAAATATTTGAATATTATGGATTTAATATTACAAATATTCTTTCGATTAAAATATTTGAATATTATGGATTTAATATTTACCACATAATGTTAAACATTGGGATAGGCACAGGGGGCGGAGAGGCAATAGTCTTCCCCCCCCCCCCCAATTTTTTTAAAAATATTTTTTACATTCAAATTTTGTTTCTGGCTGCCTTTAGTCCCTGTTTACTTTGAAGTTACGGGTTGAGATAGATTTGCCATATAAAATTTATTTTTTTTAACAGTAGTCAAATCAAGGATGCTCTCAGACTTAGGTATGTGAACCAAATTCAATTGAAAAAAAAACAATATTTTCTCAAGAAAAAGGTATCAAGTTAAAATTAATCAGTTTTAGATGAATTACATTTATATATTACAAAAGTGTTTTCCGAAGCTTTCTTTTATACTTTCAAAACTGTTTAACAAGTGCTTATCAGAGTCTTGTTTTCCTTTAATTTTGAAACACTTAATCTCTCATCTTGAATCACTCTTCTTCATTTCCTGTAACTTCAGGGGCTCCTCAAGGATCTATCTTTGGCCCTATACTTTTTTTAATTTACATTAATGATCTCCCAGAAATTCTCACATCTAAGGTGGTGTTGTTTGCTTATGATGTTACTATTTATTTTTGTCTTGATAAGAATTCAACACTCTCTGATTGCTTGCAGGGGGCATTTGAGCTTGAAAAAGATCTTGCTTCTGCTACAGCATGGAGCACTCAGTGGCTGCTGAACATTAACTTAGTCAAAACTCAATTTTTTTCAGCTAATACTTATCACAACAATATAGATCTTTCTATATTTATGAACAGTAATGTACTTGATGAGTCACCTGGCCTTCTTTATCTAGGATTAACCTATACTGGTGATCTTTCTTGAAAAGTATATATCAAATCCGCTGCAAAATTAGCATCTGCTAAGGTTGCATCTCTTTATTCTACTTGCTATTTTATTTTTCCAGGTTCTCAACTTTTTACTGTCACTATTTACAAGTGTTTCAAAAAAAAAATTGTCTATTTTTTTTCCTTGAATATCAGTTATTCAATGTTAATTGTCATTTGTTTTATAGTTACCATAGTTACATTTTTATAAAATAATTACCAAGAAATTTTACAAAAGAGTATGTTTTTTTAAGGTTTTATTAATTAAGTTTAATGGGATTTTTTTGAAGAGTTTGTTTAATTTCTAGATATCTAGATGAAAACTCACCCGTTACTGTTGATTTTGAAAACCCTGTAAATCAACCAC
Source organism: Hydra vulgaris (assembly GCF_022113875.1). Classification (NCBI taxonomy): domain Eukaryota; kingdom Metazoa; phylum Cnidaria; class Hydrozoa; order Anthoathecata; family Hydridae; genus Hydra; species Hydra vulgaris. The sequence continues at coordinate 3,120,561 of NC_061161.1, forward strand.
TTACCCATAGTTGTAGCATTGCATCTCTTTTCTACAAATACTATCATGGCCAAACAAGTTATTTACTCCAGCTATTTGTTCCACCAATCATAACTCAAGTCTGCATTACTCACTATTCAACCATTTTTTACTTTTTTTTTGTTTCTTCAGAAACAAAGATGTTCGTGTTTTAAAAACTTTCTTTCTTTCAATTATCTAGACTCTTTCCTTGTTCATCAATTTTCTTGTTCATCATTTTATGGTCCCAACTTATGTAGTGGTTGCTTGCATATATATTAGATGAAAATTGATAAAAAAAAATGTTTCTGAATTTGGAGTGTAAATCAAGGTTTGTGGCACTTCTATATGCTAAATGTTTTAATTGATATTTTTTAAGTTGTCTAGTTGTTAAAGAGGTTTTGCTTAAAGACGGTAATTTTGATTTAAAAAAATATAGCATTAAATAAAACTATATTAATATATTTGATTTGAAAATAATTTGATTTAAAAATAGCATTAAATAAAACTATATCTGTATATTTGATTTGAAAATAGCATTTAAATAAAACTATATTTAGGCATTTATCTCTGTTTTCACTATATAGTTACTTATTATTTTCTTTAGTTACTTATTATTTTCTTACCTTTTTCTTTAGTTTCAATTATTACTTAATTAAGTTATGGTTTTGAACAATATGGTTAAAACAATAACTTATTTTAGTAATAATAATTATTGTTGACTAAAAAGTTAAAAAAAAACTATCTTTAGGTATTTGTTTTGTTTTTACTAAGAACTTTAAGTTTCATATTTCTTATTTTCTCCGTACTTTTTCATAGGTTTCAATCCTTCATTGTTTAAAACCACTTATTTAAGTAATAATAAATATTTTTAACAAAAGGTTAAAAAGAAATAAACTTTGTCAAACCATAAAAACTTTTACATCTTTTGTAACATTTCCACAGAAAATATTGTTAAGAAAGTAATTTTTTTGCATTTTAATTCAATTCAGTTTGTTAATAAAATGTCATTTAATGTTATTTAATTAAAATTCTGTTTGTTAATGTCATTTAAATGTTATTTAGATTAAATTTTTATTGTCAGTTAATACTTTGCTATTGCTAGTAATAAAATATTTGCTAACTAGACTATACATTGTTTTTTACATTTGTACTTTTATACAGTTTTTGTGTTCTTTTGCTCACAAAAAAAGGTTTTAATGAAATTAAAAAGTTTATAATAAAATTGAATCATTTAGAAACTTTGAATTCATCAGAAAGTTCTACCAGAACTTCTTCTAAGAAAGGTAATTATAATGTTTGATTTATTTAAAATTACTCAACATTTACTTCTGAAATGTTTTGTGCTACAAAACATTTTAAATGTCAAGTACTTCGTTACAGTGTTGTACAAATAATATTTAATAATTTTTTTTTTATGCTAAATGTTTTTCTCATGTCTTTTTGAATTAAATATTTTTTTTTTGTACTTTTAACTACAAAGTTTAAAATCCTAAAAATGTAACATTTTTTATGATATATATATTTTTATGTTATCCTTTTTTAGTTAGATATTAACTTTTTTTTATTATGCCCTACATGCTTAGTTTTGCTGCTTGTTTTATTTTTGTTTTAAATCAATAATTCTCTTTATGTCTTTAAATGAAGAAAATGCTTTAAAAGCTAGTTTAAAACCCAGTTAAAAAATAGTTTCCTTTTTGATTTACGTTCATTACAATTTTTCAAAAAAAACAATCTTTGAGAATTCTTTTTTCTGACAAGAAAATGTTCTCAATAAAATATATAACTGTCTCCAGATAATGTTGATGCTAATAAAAATCATGGTATTAAATTATGTTTGGAAGTTTGTTCAGAAGACATGTTTTTAATTGTATTAAATAATTACACAGTAAATCATCACAATACATTAATGAAGTTCTAGATTACAGAAAATAACTTATTTAGAGATGATTGGATGTTTCAGTAAAGTGGTTACCAAACCTCATACTCAAAAAACTTTCTCCAAAATTGAGTAACAATCGTTTTTTAGATTAATTGACAAAAATTCTCAAATTGCCCAACAAATTCTCCCGACACTTTATAAACTACTTTAAGACTAATTTGTTCACCGAATGGAGCAACTGGAGCAAAAAGTCAAAGAAAAATTTAAGTGCAGTAAAATTTCAGTAAAAAGTGCAATTTAACTTTAGGTATTTGTTTTGTTTTTACTAAGAACTTTAAGTTTCATATTTCTTATTTTCTCAGTACTTTTTCATAGGTTTCAATCCTTCATTGTTTAAAACCACTTATTTAAGTAATAATAAATATTTTTAACAAAAGGTTAAAAAGAAATAAATTTTGTCAAACCATAAAAACTTTTACATCTTTTGTAGCATTTCCACATAAAATATTGTTAAGAAAGTAATTTTTTTGCATTTTAATTCAATTCAGTTTGTTAATAAAATGTCATTTAATGTTATTTAATTAAAATTATGTTTGTTAATGTCATTTAAATGTTAATTAGATTAAATTTTTATTGTCAGTTAATACTTTGCTATTGCTAGTAATAAAATATTTGCTAACTAGACTATACATTGTTTTTTACATTTGTGCTATTATCCAGTTTTTGTGTTCCTTTGCTCACAAAAAATGGTTTTTTAATGAAATTAAAAAGTTTATAATAAAATTGAATCATTTAGAAACTTTGAATTCATCAGAAAGTTCTACCAGAACTTCTAAGAAAGGTAATTATAATTTTTGTTTTATTTAAAATTATTCAACATTTACTTTTTAAATGTCAAGTACTTCGTTACAGTGTTGTAAAAATAATATTTATTATTATTATTATTTTTTTTTTATGCAAAATGTTTTTCTCGTATCTTTTTGAATTAAAGATTTTTTTTTTTGTACTTTTAGCTATAAATTTTAAAATCCTAAAAATGTAACACTTTTATGATATATATATATATATATATTTTTATGTTATCCTTTTTTAGTTAAGTATTAACTTTTTTTTATTATGACTAACATGCTTAGTTTTGCTGCTTGTTCTATTTTTGTTACAAATCAATAATTTTCTTTATTTCTTTAAATGAAGAAAATGCTTTAAAAACTAAAATAGTTTTCTTTTTGATTTACGTTCATTACAATTTTTTGAAAAAACAATCTTTGAGAATTCTTTTTTCCGACAAGAAAATCTTCTCAATGAAATATATAACTGTCAAAAGAATCACGTCTCCGAATCAAGTTGATGCTGTTAAAAAGTTTGGTAATAAATTATGGTTGGAAGTTTGTTTAGAAGGCGTAACGTTTTTGGTTGTATTAAATAATGGCACAGTAAATCATCATTAAAATATAATGAAAAAATTCTAGACTGCAGAAAATAACCTATTTAAAGATGATTAGATGTTTTAGTAAAGTGGTTACCAAACCTCATGCTCACAAACTTTCTCCAAAATAGTGTAACAATCGTTTTTTAGATTTATTGACAAAAATCATTGCCCAACAAGTTCTCCTGACTCTTTAGACTACTTTATTTGAGACTAATTTGTTCACTAAATTAACTGGAGCAAAAAGTAAAAGAAAAATTTAGATGCAGAGCTCAAGCAAGCTATGAAACTATTTGGTTCTAATTGGGAAAGAAGTTGTACTGGAGTGTTATAGAAAGTTGTAATAGAAAGCATTAGAGATTTTTTACATTGATAAACTAACTGTTTTTAACTTTTAAATCAATATTTTAAATATTCTCCACTAATACTGTTTGAATAACACAATTTTGTTATATTCATATATCAAATGTTACATTAATTAGATTTTCTTAGAAACTTTACTTAATGGCAATGAAAAAAAATCTATAATATAGTTATTATAATTTTTTTTAAATAGAGTTTTTTACTTTAGTACTTTTTTACTTTTCAGTTTATATTGATGAACTATAGTTTTAAAAGGGGGTTGTATCAACAATGTTTAAAAATTTAAACTTAAAAATTTATGGAGTAAATTTATTTAAAAATAAATATAAATATTAGAAGAAAATACTGACTTGGCACACGATGAGCATAACAGTAGATGTTCTTGGTTTTTAAAATACTAGAGAAAATTTCAGGATTTTTAGCATGTACAGTTGCATGAAAAGTATAAGAATTATCTACAAATTTTATTGATTTCACTGTTTAAAACATGTGTGTTTAATTTTTTTTGTTAAGGTTTTTTAAATAAATACACGTAGAAAATTTTTTTTTCATGTTATGTTATTATGTGAGTGTGTTTAGCTTTCTATTCACCTGATTTGAAAGTGGAACATGTAACGAAAACATAACGAGACCATACTAGACGACAAAACGGTACGTACTAATGCACTACACCATCACACCTGTAGACATCAACAGCCTCTAAAATCAGTATATCAAATATTTGTTCTTTGTTACATATGATCTAAACACAGAGTGACTAGAGTGTTAGTTGGTTCTCCCTTTGCCCCAGGAGCATTTAACTTCGTTTTTCACCTTCACAAAGTCATTTTATATTTTCTTATGATTTTTATTTTTTATTCAATGACACCATCTTCTAACTGTTTTTATTGTCACATCTCTCAGGTCTACGAAACTGGAAGGCTCCGTTGGTCACTTTTTGCGATCATTGTGTCGCATAAACAAGAGGAAAAAAATAATAATAATAAAAATAATTATATAACTAGTTATATATATAATTAATTAGATTTTCTTAGAAACTTTACTTAATGGCAATTAAAAAATAATAATAATAAAAATAATTATATAACTAATTATATATATAAAAATATAGATTAATTTTTTATTCTTTAAATGTAAATCTATGGAAAATATTTGCACAATTGATTTTTTAAAAATAAGACCTTCAACAACTGCATTTTCAATAAAATTTAAAAATGAATAATCATCAAAGTTACAAATATATAAATATATAAAAAAGCCCTCATATATAAAATACACAAACATACAAATATATAAAAAAGCCCACTCTCTAAACTTCTTCAGCGGTATTATAAAGTAGTTTTGCTTATATTCATAAATATATTTTATTTTTTTAGTTTAACCATAAAAGATTGTATTTAAATAATTTGATGCAATAAAAACATGCTTCAAATATAAAAATATTCTAAGGTTCTTAGTTTATAATAAACTGTTATAAAATACTTAGATTAAGATGAAAGTGATAAAAAAAATTCATGATAAAAAATACTTAAATTAAATAATATTAAAATTTTAGTTTTTTGAGTTATTTTAATTTTTGTGTTTTTTTATTTAATCTATTGTTAAGATTTCTTTTCTTAGTTTAAATTCAGATGTTTTTTATTTGTTAAATCTCGATTAGTTTTTTCAGCGCTTTTTCAATTTTTTGAAATGTTAAAATTTTCAAAAGATATTAACAGCCATGTAGTTGCCAAAAAAAAAAGTTATTTTTCAACAAAAAAGCAGTGTTTTTTTGTTTTTTGAACTTGTTATCTCTCTTTAAGACAATGCTTAGCTGTTTGCTTAACACTTTTCACCAATCTCATCTTTTGTTTCCTCTAATCACATGATATAGCTGACTAACAGGGTAATCCATTGTTTGACGTTCGTATCCCTTTAGCTTTTGTATCTAAAGTGATTTCCTGTTTAGACTTTTCTACAATTTGTGGTCTGGACAACATACCTCACATCTAAGGTGGTGTTGTTCACTGATGATATCATTATATTACCATTTATTTTTGTCTTGATGCTATTGTCTTGTCTTGTAACTATTCATAAGTATTTCAAAAAAAAAAATTTCAATTTTTTTTGCCTAAACATCAGTTATTTGGAATTCGATGTTAATTGTTGTTTTGCTTTATAGTTACCATAGTTATATTTAAAAATAATAATTACCAAGAAATTTCACCAAAGATTATGTTGTTTTATGGTTTTACTGATTAAGATTAATGGGATAGGATTTTTTTGAATAATTTATTTAATATCTATAGTATTTAAATGAAAACTCCCCAGTTGCTGTTGATGTTAAAAACCCTGTCAATCAACCACTTACCAATAGTTGTAGTGTTGCATCTCTTTTCTACAAATACTATTATGGTCAAACAAATTACTCCAGTTATTTCAACCATAACTCACTTAACAACCACAGCTCAACCATTCAACACAGTTGTAATTCTTACTTTTTTTTCTTCAGAAGTAAATAAACTGAAACTCATTTCTTCATGTTTTAAAAACTTTTCTTCATGTTTTAAAAACTTTTTTTTCTTTTTATTTATCTAGATTCTTTCCTTGGGCATCAATGCTTTCGAATTCTCTCCTACCTTAACTTTTTCCTGACTTAGAAAAATCAGTTTTTTAAGTCTTCTGTCAACCGTTTTCTTTTCTCTTTGAAATTTTTCTTGTTTTATGGTCGCAACGTATGTAGTGGTTACTTGCAGATTTGTTGGATGCAAATTGATAAAAAAAATGTTTTTGAATTTGAAGTGTAAATCAAGGTTTGTGGCACTTCTATATGCTAAACGTTTAAATTGGTATTTTTCAAGTTGTCTACTTGTTAAAGAGGTTTTGCTCAAAGACAGTCTCTTTGATTTAAAAAATTTACCATTAAATAAAACTATATTTATATATTTGATTTAAAAATAATTTGATTTAAAAATAGCATTAAATTAAACAATATTTGTATATTTGAAACAGATTTGATTTGAAACAGATTTGATTTAAAAATAGCATTAAATAAGTTTATGATTTTGAAAAATATGTTCGAAACCATAATTTATTTAAGTAATAATAATAATTCGCTAAGTCACAAAATAAAAATAATACGCTAAGTCACAAAAATAGTATATATAATAACACGCTAAGTCACAAATATAAAAAAACTGAGTTAATTACATTTCTCCATTTTATATACCATTTTATATACTATTTGAATATTAAATCAAAATAAAGACTCCAAGTCCTATAAATATTAAACATATCTAAACATTTTCAAAACATGCTAAGTCAAACAGGTTTACAGCTTCAAAACTTAAGTCCACAGCGAATCAAATGACGTTATGATTTTTTAACAACCAATGAATTGTGTGTTTATATTAAAATTAGCGCACTTTTGTTGGCGCTTTAGGTTTTATTTACCATATCACAAAATGACTGAAGTTACTCAAGGTTTATACCTGTAGAAGAAAAAGCTAGCCACTATCTTATTTGTTTAACTTTCTACTATGTATATATATATATATATATATATATGTGTGTGTGTGTGTATATATATATATATATATATATATATATATATATAATATATATATATATATTGACATTTTTAGTTTTAGGCATGAACTAAAACCACCATTAAAACACTAACAACAACATGAATATATCGCTCTCCTCCATCTCAAGACTGCACTCTTCTTGATATTATTTCTGATTATATTGACCAAGCCCTCATTCTTGACAAAGACAAAGTTGAATTGTTTGCCAAGAACTTTTCATCAATATCATCTCTTGATGCCACTTGTTTTTTTCCTCGAACATCAGTTCTTTGGAATTCGCTTCCTTCATCTTGCTTTCCTAATTTGCAATCTTTTAAGTCGTCTGTCAATCGTTATCTTGCTCTACAATCTTCATTTTTTCTCTTCCAGTAACTTTCAACACTAATTAGTGGTTGCTTGCAGCCTTGTTGGAAGCAAAGATAATTTAAAAAAAAAAAAAGAAAAAAAAGAATGCAAAACCATATATAAATGCCCTGAAATAAAAGATATCAACCTTTAACTTTTTAATGCTCATTTTTATAATGCTATAAAAAATGTGACCAAGACGAATTTAAATTAAAGTTTTTGTCTGTTCAGAAAAAACAACAATATAGAAAAAGAGAGTAATTTTATCCTGTTCCTAAAAAAATTAGGAACACAATTAATTGTGAAATTAGTTATTTTATGGAAATAGAAAAAAGGCAAATAGTGAGTGTTTGCAAAGACACTTTTCTAAAAGGCTTACATGTTGGTAAAACTTGTGTTCAAAGTATTGCAAAACATTTCTTTACACTTGGTAATCCTAGAAAAGAAAACAGAGGTGGTGATATAAAAAAGCCAAAAATTCAAGGATAAGCGAAAAGCTGCGATAGAATTTATAAAGAGTTATTTAAATAAAGTTTTTATTGTCAACTAATATTTGGCTATTGCTAGTATTAAAAGATTTGCTAACAAGAACTATACATTGTTTTTTACATTTGTTATTTTATCCAGTTTTTGTGTTTCTTTGCTCAAAAAAAAATAAAATTAAAAAGTTTATAATAAAATTGAATCATTTAGAAACTTGGAGTTCACCAGAAAGTTCTACCAGAACTTCTTCTAAGAAAAGTAATTATGTTTGATTTATTTAAAATTACTCAACATTTACTTCTGAAATGTTTTGTGATACAAAACATTTTAAAAGTCAAGTACTTTGTTACAGAGTTGTAAAAATAATTTTTTTTTTTTTTTTTATGTAAATTGTTTTTCTCATGTCTTTTTGATTTAAAGATTTTTTTTTTGTGCTTTTAAAAATAAAAGTTAAAAGCCTAAAAATGTAACATTTTTTATGGTATATATATATTTTTATGTTATCCTTTTTCAGTTAAATATTAACTTTTTTTATTATGCTTTACATACTTAGTTTTGCAGCTTGTTTTATTTTTGTTACAAATCAATAATTCTCTTTACGTCTTTAAATAAAGAAAATGCTTTAAAAGCTAAAATAGTTTCTTTTTTGATTTACGTTCATTACAATTTTTCGAAAAACAATCTTTGAGAATTCCTTTTTCTGACAAGAAAATGTTCTCAATAAAATATTTAACTGTCAAAATAATCAAGTCTCCAATTATGTTGATGCTGATAAAAATCATGGTATTAAATTATGGTTGGAAGTTTGTTCAGAAGACATGCTTTTGGTTGTATTAAATAATGACACAGTAAATCATCACAATATATTGATGAAGTTCTAGATTACAGAAAATAACTTATTTAGAGATGATTGGATGTTTTAGTAAGGTGGTTACCAAACCTCATACTTACAAACTTTCTCCGAAGTTGTGTAACAATCATTTTTTTAGATTTGTTGACAAAAATAATTGCCCAACAAATTCTCCCGACCCTTTATAGACTACTTTATTTAAGACTAATTTGTTCTCCGAACTAACTGGAGCAAAAAATCCAAAAAAAATTTAAGTGCAGAGTTAAAGCTAGCTGTGAAACTAATTGGATCTAATTGGGAAAAAAGTTGCACTGGAAACTTGTAATAAAAAACAACAGAGATTTTTTATATTAATAAACTATCTTTTAAAAGTAGTTTTCTAAGAAAAAAATTAAATGGATAGAGCGAAAAACTTACTGGATTGAAAGCAAAATAAAAATATTTGGTTCTTTATGTGAAACAAATTATGTGCATTTATACAAGTTAGTTTAGTTTGGTTACTTGTTCTATCATTGTTACTGATCATTAATTTTGTTTTATGTGTCAGTAGCTCGTGTAAGTCCATATCATTGTTTGCTTTATAGCAATATTTTAAATATCCCAACTAATACTGTTTGAGTAACACAATATTTTTATATTCATATATCAAGTGTTACATTAATTGATTTTCCTTAGAAACTTATTTTAATGATAATAAAAAAAAAATTGAATTAGTTCAATTTTTTTTTTATTTCAATTTTTTTAAAAGTGAGTTTTTTACTTTAGTACGTTTTTAGTTTATATTGATGAACTATAGTTGTAAGAGGGGGTTGTATCAATAATGTTTAAAAATTTAAATTTAAAAAATTTATGTAGTGAATTTGTTTAAAAATAAATATAAATATTAGAAGAAAATACTGACTTAGCACACAAAGAGCATAACAGTAGATGTTCTTGGTTTTTAAATTACTAGAGATAGTTTCAGGATTTTTAGCATGTACAATTGCATGAAAAGTATAAGAATTATCTACACATTTTATCGATTTCACAGTTTAAAACATGTGTGTTTAGGTCTTTTTGTTAAGTTTTTTAAAATTTTATTTTAAAAACCTTCACAAAATAACTTAAAAAAGATCTTAGCCAATGAACTAAACATGCAAGGTCATGTTTAGGATTCTTAAAATTAATACAACTCGAGGAAAAAGCAGATAAGCTACCAAAATTAATACAACTCGAGGAAAAAGCAGATAAGAATAAAAACAAAAATAAAAACATTCTTTGATATACATTTTATTTGTGGCTTTTGTTAGTCAGCATATTAAGGAAATTATTTGCGCTAGAAATATGGACAAATTTAAAGTTTTTTTCAAAAATGTTTTTGCTAAACTTTACTGTTTTAATCGATGAAAGCAGGAAAGCAAGAAATCTAAATGCTATTTATTTAAAACAAATTTTTTTTTAATTTTTTAACAAGTTTGTCAAGTAAAAAAAAAAAAAAGTCATTAATTCTAATTTTAATTCTAATTAATGAAACTAATTAGTAAACTAAGAAGGTGGAAAAAATTATTAGATATAGATGACAAATTGTTATGACACTAATTAATGTAGCTCTCAAAATTAAAGTACAACTAGTGGTTTTTATTTAAATGAAAAGAATTAAGTGTTTGAATTAAAATTAAATTAAACAAGATTAAAAAAAAAAAGGTTATGAGGAATAAAATTACACCCAACAAATAAACAGTATAAAATAAACTTTTTGATATAAGATATTTTAAAATAAATTTATTTTCTAATTTTCATAATACATAAGTATTGAGAAAATATGTCAAAGACATTTTTAAAAGCCAAAAGATATAAAAACCAATAAACGCAAAAAAGAAAAATTAACAAAATTTCTCATATTTCTAGCATACATAGCAAATTAATTTCTTAATTATATGGGCTGATAAAAATCATGAATAAGTTGCAAATCAAAATTTTCAATTGTTATTAAATTGTTATAAAATGTTTCTTTCCTCAACTTGTATCAATTTCTGTTTCTAAAAATAACAACCAACCTAAAAAAAAGAATACAAAAGTTGTATAAAAATTTATAGAAAAATGTTTTTTAAATTTTTTTAATTCAAATTGCTAAACTTTTCTAGTTTGTTTAATTAAAATTTAATATTTTGTTACGAATTTGTTTACTTCTTTATGGTTGTTTTTTTTACTCAGTAGATAAGTTTAGGTTTTTAACGCGAATTATTAAATACTAAAATATTAAATGCCTAAAAAATTGATGCAAACTGCTGTGGTCAATGTGTCAAAAAAATTACATCTTTTTTTTTCTTTTGTGAAGCATTGAATAACTCTTTTGCCAACCATTTGAGTAAACAAAGTTTTACGAGAATCAAGGTTTAATAAAACTCTGATGTTACTCATTGAAGTTTTATTCTTTTTAACTCTTAGTTTTAAGATGTTGATCCGTTTTAGACATATTGGTTATATAACAAATTCAAAATGACTGATTTTGATTTTCAAAATCCTATTTTGATAGAAAGTTTAAGTTCAGATATCTCAGTTGCTACAAAACATCCCAAAATTATTTTTTTCTGTATATCTTCTAGTTTTTAAGATTCCTAAAAATTTCAAGTGTTAAATTTACTGAACACCTAGAATTTCCAGTTCATAAATAGACCTCTTTTTAACATTTTAAAGCTGAAGGCTTTTTTAGAGGAATCTATCTTCTATAATTTTGAATCCAATATTACAAAACTTATCATGAATAATGACTACCACCTATATTCTCACAAAATAACATAATTTGCTTTGTTAATATTAAAAAATTTTCTTTAAAGTGTTTTTTTTTATAACTTAGAAGTCCAAGATGGGCTAAAATAAAAACTTGAGAAAAATTTTTTTTTGCTTGAGATAGATTATTGCCATTAGATTGATTTTTAAGTATTTAAGATAATTAGTTTTTATTTTATATGGGCTTGAAAATAAGACTTTTTTAAGAAAACAATAAGCTAAGACATTATTTTTTTTTTGTTGCCATAATTTTTGAATGCTTAAAGGTGATGAAAAATTTTAGAAAAATTTTTTTTCCATAAAAACAAGTAGTGTATATTTCAAGAAAATCTGAGAATGTCACCCACAATGGTTTTGCTCATTTTATATGGAATGACTGTGTAATTAATTAAACTTCAGTAATTAATAAGTTGATTCTACCACCTGCATATATGGTAAAATCATAATATGGATAGTTTTGATGATGATGATAATGATGATGATGATGATGATGATGATGATGATGATGATGATGATGATGATGATGATGATGATAATGATGATGATGATGATGATGATGATGATGATGATGATGATGATGATGATGATGATGATGATGATGATGATGATGATGATGATGATGATGATGATGACTAATGTAGAAATAATTACTTCAGTAATTAATAAGTTGATTCTACCACCTGCATATATGGTAAAATCATAATATGGATAATTTTTGAGAATGTAATTAAAGTTAATTGATAATTTTTATCAATCGACAGTTTATTTAATGGCAACAAGCAACCACTATTAAGTTATGAGTTTCTTTAAAATACAGAAAACATTTAACTAAAGACTTAAAAAGTTGTAGGTTGTATAAAAAAGAAAAACATGAAGATGAGTAAGAGTTATAAGGTTTTTTTGATGTTCAAGGAAAAAAACTGGATTAATAAAACTTTTTTAGCAGGACAGATACAGTAAAAGGATGCTACTTGTTAAATACAAAGCCAAACAAGAATGAGTTTTGGTTTATTGTTATAGAGATAATAGCTTGTTTAAGCATTAATCATGATTTTATTTGTAGAAAAAAGAAATAAATTTTTTCTTTCAACCTTTCAACAATAGAGCTCAAGATTGGCAGAAAAAGCAGGTTTAATTACATTTACAATGTGCTTTTAGATTTTGTGTGAGAGTAAATGGGTTGTTATTCATCAATATATAGGAATGCTAACAATATTGCAATATTTTTTTGCAGTAAATAAATGAGTTTTTTTGTCTAACCAAAAAGTTCAGATTATTTCTCAGCGAGTATCAATTTGAGTCATCAGCAAATAGAACCATTTTAGATTTCATGAAAATTGTTATTGTAGATAAGAAACAATACAGGAGCAAAGATAGAACTTTGTGGTGTCGGTAAAGCTATTTGAAATAAAGAAGAGGGTCTTTAAGAATAACTTTACTTATGCAGTTAGAAAGAAATAATTTAATAACCTCAAAACCTTTATATAAAGAAACTAATAACAGAATAAAGACTCGTAGGTAGTAAGAGAGTATTGTAGGTAGTAAGAGAGGTCAAAGTGTTTTCTAGAGTTTTAAAAAATTGGAACCACTTTAAAAAATGTGGAAAAATTTAGCACTCAAAAAAATTCGGCAAAATTTGAAGAGATTTCTGAAGAACGTTTTTAAAAATATGATGGTAATCTATTCTGGAGCACACACTGTAGAAATATTTAATTGAGTATTAACTTTAGCATTGAAAGCCAGGGGGATTTGGATGTTTAACAATGGATTAATCTGTTTAACTTTCAGAAAGAGTATAATTAAACTTACATTAGTTAATGACATTGTTAGAGACTAACCAAACGTCTCTGGAACCTAACATCTGAGATAAGATACAAGGTTTAGTAAAACTGAGAATAACAGTGCTTAACATTAAAGATGTTCTTGTAAAAAAGATTTAAAAAAAGATTTATGTTTAATAAAGCAACTGCTCAAGATGGTGAAAAATGTGGAGTAGAATAAGGCTTGAGTTAAAAATGAAGAGAAGTAATAAAAGCTTCCAAACTTTTAATCCAGAAGGAATAAAAGCTTTCAAGATGCACTTTATGCATATATATTATGGATATAAACATATATGTTTATATAGTATTTATATAGTATAGTATTTGCCGAAAGAGATGATGATCAGATAGATGCGTGGTATGACTTTAGCTAGACAAGAAATAAAGACAATCTTTGACAGATAGAAAAAATGTTGTATCAAACTAGGTTAGTTAGAAAAGATAAAATTAATTTAGGTATCTGCATGTAGAGAGGTAGCAGCTTCAGTAGAAAATGGTAGTGGTAGAAGTAAGAAAACTTGATGAGAGTGCCTTACATATTGTATGAATGAGCTTTAGTTTAAAAAAAAATGCTTTAGATTGTTTATGATGATTATGATGACCATGTTTACGCAAAAGCAGCGGACATATGTCAAGTGGTACCTGGTTACATAGTGCCAGTAGCAGGGTGATCCTGATGATCCTGAATCTGACCTAACCTGTTGCTGCAGTTGTTATTGTTATTTAAAATATAATTCAGACCGATATAAATTATTTCAATATATAATTTTTTAATTATACTAATTCAGTTGTTGTTGTTGGTTTAAGTTTAAATTTAATGGTTTAATTTAAATTTTTGTTGTTGGTTTAATGTTAAATGTCAATGGCATGAAACCTGTTCAGACCCTTCTCTCCTTATAATTTATAGTGGTTAAAGGTTTATCTATAAATTACATTATGCTCTGGCTTTTCGTTCACTTGTTTGGGACTTATTACAAAGAAAAAGCAAGGAAAGAGGGGGTCAAAGTTAAAAATTTCATGTGTAATTTATGGACATTGCATTACATAATTTATACCCCTAGTATAAATTAAGCAATTTGTATTAGTAGTGATTATATATACCTCTAATTATATGCAGTGGTTAATATAAATTTATTATAAAAGTTGCTTTAGCTTAGGCAAGTATAATGCGTTACTAAAAAATTAGATTTGGCATAGAAGGTTAGTTTCTTGGCACAGGCTGTTTTGAGAATTTAAATACTCAGCTTATTAGAATTTTAATAAATATTTAAACACTAATAAGCTATTAATATTTAAATATTAATAAAAACATGCATTAGTGTTAATGTTCTAACCAATTTACTTTGTTAAAAACGTTTATCAACTATAAAAAAAAAAAAAACTACAAAAAAATCTTGTTCTTAAACATGTAACATAGGGTTTGCCACATGTTACATATTTTGATCTAGCAACATGAACATACTTTTACTGGAAAAAAATTTAAAACTTTTTAAAAACTTTTAGAAGATTATTTGACTTTACAAAGTCATATGATGGAGTTTACTTTCACAGAATCTATTAAAATCACAATGTTCTTGATGTTTATTTATAAGTTTAAAAATACCCTCAGATTTTTTACAGAGAATTCAGAAGCTAACTTTTTACAACAGGAATTTTTACTTCCAATGATCCAGATATTAACTTTTTTTTAATGCATTTATCAAAATGATAAAAGAAGAAGGTTTGGTTATTATTTTTATAAATAAAGTTATTAAAACCATGACACAGATATTTTTAGAGTTTAAGAGAACTGTTTTTAACTAGAAAGTCAAACGATTTAATATGTCAGAAGCAAACAACAAGTCAAATAATTGGATTTAATTTAAGGCCTGTATAAGTAATCTATTCACTACTTTGTAAATTTCATGCTTGATAATAGTGCTTGCTGGAGTTTATTCATCTACAGAGTCTAAAACAGCCCTTGGTAACCAGTTCTTCATGGTAATGTATAGCATAGTATGGAAGTAGAACTTTCTGTATTAGCAAAATATCAAGTGTCTGTATAGTTTGTATATGGTTTTATATGTATTAGTCTGTCTATGGTTTAGTATTACTAAATCGTAGGTTTTTCAGACATAATGAAATATTTAAAATAAAAGACATTTTTTTTTAAAGAAAACAAATTTTTCTAAACTTTTTTTTTTTTAATTTCTATTTAGACTTGAATCACTAGATTATGATCAAAAAAACAAAATTTTTATATTCAATTTTGACCTTTTACATTTGATAATAATGATTATTATGATGATAATGATGATGATGATGATGATGATGATGCTGATGATAATGATGAAGATAATGATGATGATGATGATGATGATGATGATGATGATGATGATGATGATGATGATGATGATGATGATGATGATGATGAAGATAATGATGATGATGGTGATGATGATGATGATGATGATGATGATGATGATGATGATGATGATGATGATGATGATGATGATGATGATGATGATGATGATGATGATGATGATGATGATGATGATGGTGATGATGATGATGATAAAGATAATGATGATTTGATGATTATAATGAGTTATTGTTTTTAGATATATCAGAGATATGCACAGCACTCAAAAGTTTATATCTTTCAAGTTATGTGAAAATAAATGAAGTTCAAGTACCACTAAAATCACCTGCAAATGTCAATTTAATGCATAAATTCGTTGATCTATGTATTGTTGATGCAGTCAATGCTCAAACAGATGCTGTATTAAGTGAACGAAAAGAATTTCTTCAAAAGCAATTGCGTTATACACCAATTCCATATAGTGAAATATTTATGAAAGATAAATCTGTAACAATAATATCTGGAATAGCTGGTATTGGGAAAACATGGTTGCTTAGAAAATGTTTGCTTGATTGGTCAAATGGTCTAATTTGGAAAAATGTTAAACTTGTGTTTTATTTGGAATGCAGAAGGCTTAATCAATATCAAAATATTTCTAATATTCATGAATTACTAAATGTTTTCTACAAAGATATTATAAATGATTTTGATATTAGTACTCATTCTACGCTGTTTATAATTGATGGATTAGATGAGTTTAAATATCTAAATGAATTAATAAATTGCAGTTCGAGTTGTAACTATCCAATTGTTAATGTTTTAACAGAAATTCGAAAATATAAGTATGTAGTTGCTGGTAGAGTTCATGCAATTGATCAGTATCAAAGTATATCTACAGAGGATTGTGATAAGATAAACATTCAAATTATGGGATTTAATGAAGGCGGAATAAATAACTATATAGAAAATAATGTTTTAGAGGAAAAAAAAGATGTTGTGAAAGCAACTTTGAAGGAATCTGCAATTGCAAAATCAATGTCATCTGTTCCATTTTATTTATCTTTGATGTGTAGGATTATTAGTAATTCAAAAAGTTTATACAAAAATTCTTTTTTAACAATGACAGACTTGTATGCAAATATTTTTTTACATTTTTTGCAAAAACACATTATCAAAAACAATGAATCGATTTTTCAATTTATGAAAAACAATTCCAATAAAGAATATATTTTAAATATTTGTAAAATTGCGTATCAATTGTTTGTTGAAAATAAAGTAATTTTTTCCAAAGAAGACATTCAAACCTTTATCATTGACTTTGATAAAAATGAAGAAAATTTTTTTGGATTTATTGAAAGAATTGAAACTAGTCTAGGTGAAAATATTTATCAATTTGCACATTTGACAATAATGGAGTTTTGTGCATCTATATATGCATATAATTGTTTAAGTAGTGAAGAGATTATGACTAATGAAAAGCTGAAGAGTTGTTTATCAATGATTTGTGGTTTGACCATTAAAAATCTAAATAGTTCCTTAAAGTATCTTGTTAACCTGAATCCTTTAAAACAAACTTGTGAAGATTCTTTATTTTTGTTTTCTATTTTTGGTAAGTCTATAATACTTTATTGCATTATTGTAAATTATTTTATATAAAATCTATTTATCAAAAGTGCAAGTTTATTAAAATCAAAAGTTTATAAACATTAAGTTTTTTTAAAGCTGTTTTTATCATTCCTTCTTTAAAAGATAGACTCATTCTTTTGTATTTAGTATGTTTGACAATATTTGGCAAAATATAGATTTTAAGAGAAAAATAATTAGATTTTAAGAGAAAATCAATATAAATAATATTTTATAAGAAAATATAACAAATATACATATCAGTTTTGATTACAAGTAAATTCATCTGCGTCAGCCATTACACATCTTATACAGTAAGAGAGATAATTATCTGAACAAAATTAAAAAAAAAAAACAAGTAAACTTTGACAAGTAATTTCAGAAGAAAAATGAGTTAATATAAAAAATTAATGATTGTTATAAGTTAATCATGTTTTTTTTAAATAAATGCAATATTAATCAAAAATTCATAACTTAAAAGCTAAAGTAATTCAAAACTTAAAAATTAAAATAATTACATTTATGTGCTAAAACCTTAATGATGCATTCAAATTATGCATTTTTTTTAACTTTAAATAAGTGTGCAAACCAAATTATTAAATTTTTCTTTTTAATTATTAAACATTTCTCCAAGTAAATAAATTTTTTGACTTTTTAGTATTAAGTCAGACCATCTTTAGCGTTTAAGACTTCTGCAAGTCGATTTTGCCTTTGTTTAACTAATTTTTTTGCCGTATCTGGATTGATTTAAGTCCAAGCTATTAGGAGCATGATTATTTTCTCTTTGTTTTTTTTGAAATTGCCACATTTTTGATCCAAAATTGCCCATTGGTGTTCAATTGCAATGAAATCTGAACTTTGAGTAGGCTAATCAAGGATAAAAAACACTTTTACTTTCTTTAACGTATGCTTAGTGTTGTTGTCTTGTCTATGCAAATTCAAACATTTTTTTACTTTTTTATCAGATTACTGATGGTTCCTTATGCTGTTTCAGTTGCTTTTTTTCATCAACCTAAATGTTTTACCTTGTCATTTAAAACAGTGATTAAATTTACTTTCAGAACATAACATTTATCAAAATCTTTTTTTCATCTTCTAAGAAATTAAAGTTTATCTTCATAATAAAATTTTCTGTTAGGATATTTGTTTCTTTTAAATATTCGGTCAAGTAAAACTGACACTTTTTATATCTTGAATTAAAAAAGATTGGAACAAGCTACAAAGTTGATTTTTTTTTAATTGAATGCTTATTAAGTCTAGAACAAAAATATATATATATAAAAAAAAATTTCAGTACAATAAATTTTTCTCATAATGGGAGTCATAAGATTTAGCACTAGGTGAGATCCATACTTTGTGACCAGTACTTATTTTTGCTTGCCTAAACTTCTTACATAATTTGGCTTTAATAATCGCCTAATATTGCCTAATTGGATGAAGTTCAGGATAATCCCTTTTTAAGGTACTTTTTAATAATCACTTTTTAAGGCACTCTTTTATAAATTTCACTTTTTATTGTGCAATTAGTGACAAAACTTTGTGTTTTCAATCTACATTGACATCTGGCTTGCCAAACCATAATTTTTTAGAGAAGTTTTTTGAGTTTTAAGAAATAAATATTAAAATTTAGCCTTTGCCTTTTTACTGGAAACTCCCATATAAAAATGATGTCATGAAATTGTTTTGAAATTTAATTTTACATAAATTTTATCATACATGATTATACTTTTTTTTTCTAGACAATAATTTGTATATTTTTCATGCACGACTTTTTGCCACTAAATTTTCTTCAGCATTGTAATCTGGAATTTTTTACATCTTGAAGGACTTGATTTTATGCTTTTTCTTGATAGTCCAGACCATTTGTCTGCTAGTTTTGCATTTTAAAGCCAAATTTCGCTCTGAAATGATAGGGTTCGCCCATATTTTTGGCAAAACATTTATCTTTGGTTATTTATTAATGTTCAAATTGTTGCACCTTTCACGCTTCTATTTATTGCCGTAAGTGTCAAATACTGATTTAAAGTTCACAGTGCTTTTAGAACATTCAACAGTTTTTATAATCGATTTGAGAGGCTAATTAGGAAATTTTACTTGAGCATGCAAAATTGTATCACGCACTTGTTGCTGTTTTGTTGCCATTTGAAATAGTAATATAAAAAAATATAAAAATATTTTCTTAGTATGGAGTATAAAAGAAAGCATGAATGAAGCTTTTTCATATTTCATGAATAAACATTGCTTTTCATCATAACATGGAACAGTTTTATGTTAATTATTTTATTATTTCTAATGATTGTTTAATTAAACACATTTAATTTATATTATAAAAGTGTATTATACATATTGTTTTTATTTATGTTATAGCATTTTTTTATTATAAATTTAAATCTTTGAACATCATTTTCTTCAAAAATTTAAATTAGTTTTATAAACAATGTTGACTTTAAACAACAATTGTGTCTTTAAAAATCAATAAATTTTATGTTTTAGGCAAATGTCTCAGTATCTGACTTTTCATAAATCTTACAGTTTTTTTTGCAAATATTGCTTCTCGCTAAAATGCTTTTTTAGGGTAGTTATGCTGATTGCGCTGTCTGCAAACTTAATGAAGCTAATGATCTTGTTATCATCTCTGTAGCACTTAACATGGTTGGCAATGTCATATGACAAATCATTGATTTGAAATATATAGAGTTGTGTAGTAGAGTGCCAAGCCTTGTGGTACTCCAAATGACTTGCTAGTCAGATTAAAAAGTGACTTGATTTGACTTGCTTCTAAGCCTAATGGCTACGATCAAGTGAAGTATCTGCTTTTATTTGAGTTCTTATATCATTTTGATTGGTTATGATCTGCTGTAACATGGTATTTAGACTTCATTTCAATTAGTCACATCTAAAGACTGTGAAAAAATGACTTCATTGAGCCTAAACTTTGATTTTATGACATGACTTAACAAAAGAAAATTTGTATTTAGTGAGAAAATACAAAAAAAGTTCAATTTTTTCATTTGTTTTGTCTGATAATAAACAACAATTATATATTAAATAGATAAATACAGTAAAAAATCATTTGAAATAAGCTTCAGAAATAAATATATTTTCTAGATTTGGTAGTTTACTAACCGCTCTGGAGGATTTAGAAACTCAACTTTAGAAAAGGTTAATAAGTTTCACAAAGTAGCCACCAAATTAATTTTTGATAATATACTTGGTACACTGTCCTTGATAATGACATCTAACCCTAACCCTAGCCCTAACTCTAATATATTTTGCTGAAAAGTCTTTCTATGATCATTTTCTATGATCTTCTTGATTTACAGTTCAACGAAGTTAAAAAAAGATTGTGTTTTAAATTGTATTTACCTATAATTATGATTATCACATATACCTTTACTCTTTTAGGGCATCATTTTCTTTGATCTTCTTGATTTGTGGTTCAACGAAGTTGCTAGCTCTGTAATTTAGCCTCATCCTCTGAAAAAGCTTTTGATGAAACCTTAATTGCAGTGGTGGTAGTTTTTTCTTGGGTTTTATCAGCTGCTCCCACTAAACCTTGCTCTGTTTCTCAAAGAACTCAGTCACATAATTTTTCTGTGGTAGTGTCCTTGCTGTCCTAGAGACAAAGGAAATTGAAAAACTAAACAATAAGCTTGAAGGGCCAGTAGAATGATACCAATTTTAAATCTTTGACCTCTGTAGTTGTTATACATCAAGACAATAACTTCTTGAGATTAGTTTTATTCTCCTTGAGATGCACAGAATGAACCATCAGAATGGAAGTTGTTTGCATTGTAAAGCAACATGACTTTGAGTTTCTGGGATAAACTGTTTTCCACAGAGTTTATCTTGCTTTTATGATCTTTTTTATCTGTGGTTTGGCTAAGATATTAGCTCTAACCTCACACAGGTTCTGGAAAAGATTTTTAGGAAAATGTAGTGTGCCTTAGTGTGCCTTAGTGTCACTATTGCCCCAGAGGCTAAAGATATTAAAAATTTGTTTGAGAGCCTTGAAGGTGTAATAGAATAATACCAATTTCATATTTTTGATGACCTCTAGTCATTATACATCAAGGTACTTATCAACATCTTGGTACTAGGCTACCAATTTTGTTGGCTTCTTCTATGCACTGAAGGAGCCAACAGAATTGGTAGCCAGCTGTTTTCATTGTGAAGCAACATGGCTTTGAGTCTCCAAAATAAACTGTCTATAAATAGGTGCTATTTACTTGGCATGTGATTCCATTAGCTTTAAAAAAATCAACCACAATGTTACAGAAGCAATGGGTTTTCTGAATGAGCAAGTTGTAAAATTTTTGATTTGTTTTCTATGAATTGTGACTTATTTTTGTTTAACAAATTCCTTTGCTTAATCCGTGATATTAATAGTTCAGCTATGACTTTGTAAACTCTTGGTCTCTCATTAAATCATTGTCTTTCTGACTAGGCAATTAGGCTTCTACTGAAAAACCTTACCTGTTAAACTATAACTTGTACCTCCAATATCCCCTCTGCTATTAGACTTGCTCTTTTCTATTGAAGATGGCTGATCCTTTTTAGGGGGAGAAGAACAGGCAGCTCAAGGCTGTGTAGTCCTAGGGTATCAGATGAAGAAATATCTAAATAAGCGATTGAGACACATTTTTTTTCAAAGTAGAGGTTGTTTGAATGGTTCATTGATTGTCACCAAATTTTAAGGGTTTCAAACGTCATGACTATACCACATATAACATTGCATATATATATTATAGTTATATAAACTTGAAATAATCACTACAATATTTTTTATAGTGCACCAATATATATGAAAACTTTTTCACTTATATATCTGAATCAAAGAAATTTGACAAAATAAAGCACGTCTAAACAAGAAGCAGTTGTTCGCCTTGTTTTCAAGAGTTCTCTTGCAATATTATGCAAAATGTATTGCCCAATATTGATTTTATTCCATGCGGACATGCTTAAGTGTGCCTTGCAAACCTTACACATTATGAATTGCTTTTACAAAATACTTTTATGACCATGATTTTATAATGCAAACAACTTTGATGATTTTATTTTATTAAACTTTGATTATTTCTGTTCAAATACAATTTATTTCTTTATTCACTGATAAAATGAACTAGAATGTTGGTAAGAGTCATTTAATTACTGTTCAAATAATGTTATGTTATAAAACCAACACTGTTTTTGTTTATATTAATTTTTTGAAGTTCCCTTTAATTTTCAAATGTTAACAAAAACAAAATAACAATACATGCTTAAATTTGCAACTTTTTAATATATATATAATTCAGTATTTTTTGTATATAATATTTAAATCAACACTGTTTTTATAAAATTTAATAATAAACCACTAAAGTAATAGTGACTAGCATTGTTTTTTATAATTTTTTAAAGGTAATAAGAATAATGTAACAATATGCACATGATTTTATACAAATGCGTTAAATGTGGTGATAAGATACATAAAAAAAAAATAGGATAAAGAAAATTATTTATAAAGGATTTTATTTTTTGTTCATAAATACTAAAAATGGCAATCCTTTATATAGAGTGCTGTATATAGAATCTGTATATAAAATTTGTATAATCTCTTTTTTTATTTATTTTAATTTTTTCATTTCTTTTTTTATTTAATTTAATTAATTTTTTTTTTTTGATAATATTAGTGGCTAGTCACAGAATCAAATGGTATATAGCCTCGTATTGAAATCCAGCCAAAATTAGATTATAGGCCCTTATCAAACTCTTTTTATTATATAAAATTCTTTTTTGAAACCCTTTTAGACAAAGTTATGAGTTAGTGTATCCCATAATTTTTTTCTCATTTGCAATTGGTCGCATCACAGAGCACCACAGAAGAGCATTTAACTTAAAAGTTTGCGCTTGCATGCAAACCACAGATCAGTGAAGGATCCAGCATTTTTTGGTGTTTGAGATAATGCTGAGAGATAGTATTATCTCTCAGATTCATAAAGTATTAACGTATAAAGTTTAAATCATTAAAGTTTAAAAATAAAAATTTAAAGCAGCCGTGGCGCAGTGGTAGCGCACTTGCCTCAGAAACATAAGATCCGTGGTTCAAACCCCACCTCTGGGCAAGTTTTGCGACATCAGTAGGGAAGGAGGCGTGCACTTCCCATAAAATGCTCTTCCGTGTAAGGACTTCTTTAGGCACCTAAATCAACTTTAAAAAAATCCCCTTCAATTTAAGGGGTTACAAATTTGATATGGTTATAATTTTTGAACACTTCAAAATTGTAAAACAATACTTATAGTTTTTCGATGAATATAAATTTATTTAAGAATAGCAAAAAAATTATTTCATCAAGTTGTTGCTCTTACATTTGGGGCAGGGGGGATAACTTTTTAAAAAGCATCATGATTTGACATGAGTATAAACATACGAATGCTTGGATTTTGTTTTATGTTGATGTTCAATCTGGAACACCAAAAAATGCTGGATCCGCCACAGGTCTCTTTTTTCTGAAGCAAATTTGCTTTAGAATTCAGCACTTAAACACTGCAAATGTACGATAAATATTTATATACATATAATTTTTCAGCCTAAGACTAATATCTTAAAAAAATATGTAAAATATAGTTTTTAAATGTACTTTTAAGGTTCAGAGTCTGCAGTTAGGAATCAAATCAAAATTCAAATTATTAAAATATACTACCCTGCAATTTTTTTATAAAGACAAGAAATTTATTTCTTGTTATTTACAATTCGACGCCTAGTGGCTGATCTTTATCATCAAAAACAGCTTTCAGAAGGATTTCAGTTTTGATTTTAAAAAGAAAAAAAAGAACAAAAATCAAATCAATCATCTTTAGAAAAATATCTATTAAAAACTCATCATAAGAAAGTCCAATAACTCAAGATCTGGTTGATTCTGGAAATGTAAGCAAATCAACTGAATCTACTAATACAAATAAAACTATTCAAACAATTGAAAGATTGACTGAAACTGCTGCTAAGTTTTTTGTTTTTGTTGTAAACTAATTTGTTCAAATCCAATTATGTTGACTCAAAATGGTGGTAATGATTGGCGCTATATTTCACAAATTTTAAAAAGACACTAAAAAAGTCTTGATCATTTTGACTGCTACAACAAGTGGTTGGATCTGAAAAAGAGATTCCAAAAAGCAACTTTAATTGATAAAATTTTCGATAAAAACTAAATTAAAGATATAGATCATTTAGATATTGTAATGAGAAAATTAATTTCCTTAACTATTATGATGGCAAAGTGAAATCTGCCACTCAGAGGCTCTTGTGACAAAGTCTATCAAGATAATAAAGGGAAGTTTCTAAAAATTTTAAAACTTTAGGCTGAATTTGATCTAGTTATGGAAAAACATCTGTTGAGAAAAACAAAAACAAATTCTGTGCACTATCTAGCAAAAGATATTCAAAATGAAATCATTGACTTGATTAGCAAATCCATTAAATTTAAAACTTGCTCAAATCTTTGTGTATTTTTCAATTATTGTTGATTGTACACCAGACATCAGTTACTAGGCGCAAATGTCAATGCTAGTTCGATATGTTAGTGCAGAGAATAAGAACCAAATTCATATTAATGAAAGTTTTCTTGGATATTTAATTGAAGGTTCGACAGGACTTGAATTATCAAATGAGATTATTGACTCTGGCAAAAAATAATTTGTCAGTGGAAAACATAAGAGGTCAGAGCAGACAATCATGCAAATATGAAAGGCATAAAAAATGGTGTTTTATTCTACAGGCTTTTATTCTTCAAAAAAACAGCCAAACGGTTTATATTCTATGTAGTCACACATTAAATCTGGAATTTGTTGATTCTGTGAGATGTTCACCTAAAGTTGTAATTTTTTTATATATAATTGATCAATTTTTTCTTCTGCTTCAACAAAAAGGTTTTGCAATCAAAGTTTCCATCTTTAACAGTTAAATAGTTAAGTGATACAAAATGGGAAAGAAAAAACTCTTCGATTTGAAATGGCAAAAATTTTGAAATTTGCAAAATTGGAAAAACTACAGCAGAGTCTATTGCTTTAAAATTAACATGCTCCGATTTTTTGTCTTTAATCATAATTTGGCATTAAGTTTTATTCAAAATTAATTTAAATAGCAATTAACTTCAATCAGCTTCAATTAATATTTTAAAGGCTTTAAGAGCATTCGAAAGAATAATAATTTTTTTTTTATAGAAAATTACAAACAGGAAAAATTTGACTCTTTTTGTTGTGTGTATTGCACAAGAACTTGCTTCTTTTTTAAAGGTAGAAGAAAGTTTTGCAGCAGAATTTGAGTCTATTGTAAGAAAAAAAAAGAAGTTTTTTGATGACCTGAACAAAACTTTGAAAAACAGTCCAAAAGGAAAGTATAAAAAAGATATTTTTAATAAAATATTAATTTTTTTCTTTTTTTTAATTATTCACCTCCACAAGGCCCGTGGGGGCCACTAAGTCGAGGAGGCTACTCATTTTTTTTTTTTTTTTGTTAATCGTGTTACAACCCTCTCTCAACTCTTTAACTCTGAAACACGAACCTTGACAAGCAAGGCCGCTGCGCAGAGAAATTAAGTTAAGAGTGGTACTTTCAGGGACGTCGTGGGAGTCGAACTTCGAACCTCTTGCTTACAAAGCGAGCACTCTTACCACTACACCACTACCGCATGTGCTATACCAAATGTGCTACTATTGCAATAGAAGATAGATTATGGTGTTATAAGTTAGGTATGGTGTCACTCATATAGTTAAAAACTAGTCAATGGAGTGACATTTTAATAAAATTCACAAATAAAATAAAAAATATTAAAACGGGAATAATAAAGTAAACTACATTAATACAAGTATTAAAAAAGGAAGTAATAGGAAAAATATTTAAAAAGTTGGAATCAGAACAAAAATATAAAGGAGTAAGGCTAAGAAAAATGAAAAAAAAAAGAGAGAGAGAGGAGAAATGAGATAAGACGAGTAAGAAAAAATGATTAAACAAAAATTTGAATTAGATAATTTCAGAAAGATAAAGTGACAGAAAAATTTTTCTGTCACTTTAAAGCAAAATAAAAGTTTTAATACAAAATA
This sequence comes from Hydra vulgaris, assembly GCF_022113875.1. Lineage (NCBI taxonomy): Eukaryota > Metazoa > Cnidaria > Hydrozoa > Anthoathecata > Hydridae > Hydra > Hydra vulgaris. Next base: position 3,147,107 of record NC_061161.1, read on the forward strand.
AATATATACATACACTACTATTTACAATATTAAAGTCTGTATTACGCATTATATAGATTAGTTAAACAAAAATGTATATCAAGATATAAAAAAAGTAAATTCACAGAGAAAAATGCAAAGAAATAAATACATTCAACATTTTTTATATACATAAATACACGACATATAAACAATGTACAAAATTAATTAAAATTGTTCTCTTTAATTTCTTTACATTAAATATTGGTGGTAGAAAAAATTTTATTTCTTTTTAATTATTATCCATATTTAAAGACTTTTTTTTTTTTTTTATTTGTTTCGTTTTTTTTTTTCTTGTTTTTGTTTTTTGTTTTGTTTTTTTATCAAAATCTTGTATTCTTGTTTATACACTTATTTTTAAAATTTTATTATCAAAATGTTTTTTGAGTTACTTTTTGTTTTATTTTTACTTTTTTTAATAATTTTTTTTTTTTGTAACTTTTTTTTTTTTTAAACTTTTTTTAATAATTTTTTTTTTGAAATCTCAAAAATAATTATTTTAAGTTATCCAATGAAAATGTCAAAATTATTAATGAACATTTTATCAAGCTTTAAATTTGATTTATGGTCCTTTTATAAAAATGCTATCAAAGAATTCATCTTAAAAAGTCACAAAAAAAATTTTTTTTAACGGTTGCGTTAGTTACAATAAACTGCGATATCTATTAGCAATACGGTTGTTTCGAATTTCATTTGTTTTCTTCGAATTTGTCAAAGGATTTTTTGTGTTCGATGATCGAGTTTTTAAATATATAAAATCTCATTTTGTTACGACTGTTTTTAATTAACACTGGTAACAAAACCACTTAAGCTTAAAAAAAGTCGTAAGTATACTTCAATATAAATTTATTATTTGTTTTTATTTAAAAATTTATTTCTTGGAACTAAATTTGAGTTGTTGCAAAACAATAACTTACAACGATTATGTGGAGTTGTTGATAACAAGCTTATGTTTATTTTTTAAGTAAATTATATTATAAAAATACATAATAAAAAAATAATACAGTGAAATTCTAGATTCTAGAATGTCACTGTATTATTTAGATAAAGTAAAACTTAGATTTACAAGTTCACAAAATAAAAATGAAGTCTGTTGAAAATACAATAAATACTTTCTAGAATCTAGAAAGTAAATTGAAACAAAGATTTTGAAGTGGCATTTGTCTTTTTTGTTGCTAAAAATAAACCAATTTTTCCTCTTTGATATTTTCAATGAACTCAGTTATAGGTGTCATTTTGCCTAATTTGAAAGGTTAAGAAAGCGCGAATTGAAAACTTTAATGTTTAATTTTCATAATTAGTTAATTATTTAAGAAATCGTATTTTGAAACTTAATTCAAATTGGTACAAAACAATTTTTTGTATAGATATCAAGCGTATCATTATTTTTTAATATATAAAATTATTTGATACAAGAATTAACGAAACGTTTGATACTTTGAGAGCGTCTGTTACTTTAGCTTAAAAGTACAGTGAAATATCAAATATATGACGTAAAAAAATATATTTATAAAATGATTCTGTGAAATAAAGATTTTAACGACTTCTATTATTTATTTTTTTAAATATTTCTAAAACTAAAATTTTTCAATTTATTATTATGAATAAAAAAACAATTTTTTTTAGTTAGAAATTAAGAGATTCGTTGTTTGTTGTTGTTATTTTTTAACATTAAATTGATTTAAAAAGTTGTTAATTGATATTTGTTAATTAGCTTTCATTCTGCGATTTAGTATACTATTTTTATAAATTTGTCTTTAATTAGAGTGAACAAAAATTTTTGGTATTTTTGTTCACTCTAATTAAACGGAGATTGCATCACATAATATATTTTATAATATAAAAATACAAATTTTAAATAGTTTATATTTTATATCATAAAACATAATAATAGTGAGTTAATTTTTTTTTTTTTTTTTTTTTTTTTTTTTTGCATTTCAAATCAACGTTGAAATCGAATATTTAAACTCTCACTCTTCGAGTTTTTTATTCACATAACTTATTTTAAAAAAGATAGTCGAAGGAAATTTTCGAAATTTAATTTATTTTTACCAAGTCGATTCACAAACTTTAAAATCTAATTGAATAAAGTACGATTTCTTCATTTGTTATTAAAACAAGTGAACGATGTTGTTTTTGTGAATTTAAATCAATTTCTACGTTTGTTTGGAATGCATTTTTATTTATTTAAATTAATTTGTTATATATTATTTTAATCATTTATATTTACATTAAAATGAATTTATTTTGTTTTAAAAATGTGATAAAAATTAAATTTAAAAAATTAATATTTAAATATATGAAAGATAAAATATCATTATAATTATAAATTGATATTGATTTATGTATTAATATGTAGAATATTATAATGTATATGATATTATAATTTCGATTATTATTTTAATTTTTTTTTAATTGTTATTTTATATTTATTTTTTCTTTAGATCGTCTACTTAAATTATCTCGTCAAAGTAAAAACGATTATCTACTTAAATTTATAATAAAATATATTCAACTTGCAAATTATTACGATAATTTATTCATTGAATGTTTTTATGAAAGTCAATCATCATTAACTGATAAAATAAAATTAATCGTCGATGAACGAGAGTGGATGATTTCGATTGACGATGGAAAAACTTCTTACGAAACTTCTTGTGAAAATTATTTCGTAAATCATTACATTAAATCTGGAAGAAAGTTATCGTGGTTAAGTGTTGATAAGAGGTTAAGTGTTTATAAAAATATTTTAAGTGATGAAGAAAAAAATCTTATAATTCAATGTTCAACAAATGTTCGCAATGTCGAGTTTTGGTGTCCAATTAAATTAGAAGGATGGAAACCGAAAGATAAGATTGAAGGGTTGTTGATAAAAATCTCACCTTATTTAATAACGAAAAAAGATTTTGAAGAAAATTTTCTTCCGTGGATTAATCTTTGTGAAAGATTATATCTTTCACTTCACGACGACATCGATTTCATTGAAGAGATTTACGAATGGATTCGTTGTTTGAATCTCAAGCGGTTGAGGATCAACTACTGTGGAAAATATTTTGAAAACCTCAATGAATTAAAAAACTTTATAACACAGTAAAAAGTTTAATATTTTAATTAAAATATAAACAATAATTATAAAATAATAAATGAAATATTTAATATATTATTTTATAATTATGTTTTATAATATACGAATTAATTTTTAATAATATTTTAGTTTTATATTTTTGATATTATTTGAATTTGTTTAATATTATTTAATAATAATTTTTGTTTAAAACAATTTAATATATATTTTTTAAAATATTAGTAATAATAATATAAATCATTAATTATTTTATATTTTATATATTATTATTATTAAATATATATATATTTTTTTATATATATTATTTTTGCTACATAATTATTTCTTTCAATAATAGTAGTATTGCAACATTCTAAAAAGATTTTTTAATTTTTCAACAACTTCTAAAACGAATGTTTAAAATTCAAGTTATTTAAATAACTTTAATAATAATTTTTATTAAATTAAGTATAAAATATATAGTTATAAATAAATAAAAACTAGAATTGATGAATAGAAAAAATGAATAAAAAATAGAAATTGAGTTAATAGTAATGTGATGTGGAAATCTTTTGTTTAATATTTTATATATTTAAAATTTTTGTTTTATATGTTTAATATATATTTTTTAAACAAAATATTAAATATATTTTATCTTAAGGGCCATTTCTGCTTTTATTATTATTGAATTCCTATTTTTATTTTCAATAATTTTCCTGGCTAAAGCTGGATTTTTGACAGAATGTTTAATAACTTTTGAAAAGTCTGCCTTTCCTGGGCTTGATTTATTAAATCAAGCCCAGGAAAGGCAGACTTTTCAAAAGTTATTAAACATTCTGTCAAAAATCCAGCTTTACCAATGTCATACTGAACCCTCAACTTAATATTTTAAGCTTTTTACTTTTGAAACAGAAAATAAAAATGCCTAAATAAAAAGTTCGCAGTTTTTGGCGAACTTTTTTTACCTTCTACCGCAAAAATTTTTTTTTCTTATTATTTGATATTTTTTCTAATAAGTTGTACAACGAAATTGATGAGAATTGTGTATTCAAAAAAATCCATTTATACCCACTTTTTGAGCTTATCGCTTTATTGTGCAACTAAATAAATACCACCTATAACTTTTTATCTATTTAACTGCAATATTTTTATTAACAACGAGGTCTTACGTTATGACTAAAAGTCATCAAACGAGAACCTGTAGCGAAAACAAAATTTGTGTAGCAAAGATAAAAATTCTGTTAAATATATACTCTCCGTATATGAAACTTTTTTCAATAAAATGAATAGCAATCATTAAATAAAAACGATAATTTTTTAACTATAAATTCTAAATTAAATAACACCGTTTGTTGGTTTGCATATACTTTTTCTTTATGTAGTCTACAATGAAAATGGCAAAATTTGTTTATGTTTATGAAAACTGGTGAAATATGTTTATTGCTATTCTACAAGTTAAGGGTCGTCTATAAAGTACGTACGCCAAAATATCTGAAATTTGACACACCCTCCCCCTGTTGCCATGCGTACTTTTAAGTCCCCAATCCTCTTAAAAAGTACGTACGTTTTTCATATAACCCCTCTTCCTGTTTTTTTTTTTTTTAGTTAAAAAATTACTGAAAGAAAAAAAGGTGGAGAAGGTACCCTAGATACTTTAAAAGTATCTAGGGTACCTCCTCCACCTTTTTTTATTTTAATAAATTTTTATATTAAAAAAAAATGAAGGGAAGGTGGGTGAAAGACGTATAATATATTTCTATGGCTTTTGTTAGCCAAAAAGTATCCCAATAATAAAAACGTCATCAAATATATATACAAATATTAATTTAAATAAAGTTTAATTCTGCGTAATGAAAGAGTTCGCTTGGCAAGGTTAAAGGCAGTGGTTGTCGGTAAAATGCGATTTGCGAGCAGGTAAAATGCGAACTTTTTTAGGAACCAAAACATTGTATTTTAAAGACCATTATTGTTATGATAAAAATAATAAAAAAAAAACTCTCCAATTCTTAATTATCCGCTAAATATACCGCTAAATGAACTGTTTAACAGAAAATATACTGCTAAATGAACTATTTAACAGAAATAAAACATTACATCATTAACAACCAAAAAAGTTCGCATTTTACCAGTTCGCAGTTCGCATTTTACCAAGAACCGTTGGCAGTGACTGCGGAGATCCGAGTTCGATTCTCGGTAAGGTTTTTTTAATTTTTTTGTTTAACGAAACGCATCAAATAAAAATAAACTATACTTAAGGCAGACGTTTTTTTCAGGCACCTCTCTTTAGTAAATCCTTAAAAAGCGAGTCTTACGCGAGAAGAGTAATATTAAAAACAAAGTTTAAAACCCACTGCCGAGTGTAGATTACCCATACCGCGTAATTATACCTATGTTTATACCTATGCCGAATGAGGAGATCTTATAAAAAATTGGGATGGTTGAGACTTGTGAATAAATAGCACTGAAACGCTTGCCTCCCTGCTCAAACATTAGGGCACTTATGTAGTGAAATTTTTAACTTAACGATCTTAAACTAAATTCAAATTTACTGGTAGAATTTAAATTTCGTTGAAAAATATTGCTAAATTCAAAGGTTATGTCGATGCAAAATGTACAGCCCCTCATTTATTTATTTTGGTTGGGGAAGGGGGTCGAAAAAGTTTACTACATTAGTGCCCTCACCTTTAGGCAGGGGAGGGGATGCAAGCATTTGAGGGGTTTTTTGTTCCCAGGCTATCACCATAACAATTATTTGCAAGGGCAAATGGCATGGTTTAAACATACTTAAATTTGGAGTTTGCACAATGTGTGGAAGTGGTTTATTTGAAACATCAAAAAATCCTACGGGGGCCCATGCATATGTGTGAATAGAGAGAAACTATAGCTTCTACTCTCTATAAAATACATCTTTTTATGGCAAACTAGGATCTTTAGTCAAAATTTTAACTTATCTATTGATTAGCTGGTTCGTTGTGTAAAACTAGAAAATTGAAGTACGTACTTTTAAAGTGAACCCTTCCCCCTCCTTATACGCTATCGTACGCTTTTTAAAAACCTCCCTCCTTCCCCCTATGAGCGTACGTACTTTATGGACGACCCCTTATTTATCATTGAAGTTAAACATTTTAAAAAATCATAAATTTCCCAGAGATAAAAAATAATAATACTCGTTGGATAGAACGTTTATCTCGCGCAAGTTTTAAAACATCTAGCTACAATTAGTATATGATCTGGTTGGAATCCAAACTTCAACAAAAATAAACTAAAATAAAATTTGGCACAACTTTTCTTAGATAATTGATTTTCCTCAATTTTTTCAGATAGGATTATAGTTTATTCTAAAATTGCAAGAAACTTTCTACTAATTTTTTTTTCTTCTTTGAAAATTTCTACAAGAAACAATTATTCTCTGTAACAAGGTGTACGTTACAAAATTTGTTATTCTATCAAAGAGTTGCTGTTTTGAAAAACCAATGATATGAATACTGTTTCAAATAATATATTTTAGATGTTACGATAACTTGTAATACAAATTGTATGTTAGATGGTCTTAAATTTCTTTTGAAAATTTTTATGTGATCAAATTATTTCTTATCTTATAAGTTTTGAATTTACAAACGATTTTTTAAGTTTTATTATTTGAAATACTAATTACTAAAAATATTGTAAAATTTTATAATTTCAATTTTTATTAAAAAAAGTTATTGTAAATTCTTTTTGTAATATTAATACTTATATATCATCTTATTTTACTAATCAGTTCTTAGATATAAATACTCTTTGAATTACTAAATATTTTAAACGTTATATATTTTATTTTTTACATTTTCTTAAAATATTTTATTTGATGATTATGCATTTTTTTTTGGGGGGGGGGCTTAATGATAAGATGAATTTTGTCTTCTTCAAGCCCCAGTCATGTAAATATTTGTTTTTATAAATTACGAGTGTAAATTATTTTCAATCGGCAAATACAATACTAAAAAAAAAAAAAAAAAAAAAAAAATTCAATATAACTCTAGAATCAGTAAGAGACTCAAATAGAAAAGCAAAGGCGATATGTGATACAAATCTAAATAAAATAAAAAAATCTGAAAAAAGCCATAAAATATCAACGCAAATCACAAATAATACACATGAAGAAATAGTCTAGCTGATTAAAACGCTGTTATAAAAAACACTTTTATTACAAATTTGTTGGGTTAGTAAACTTTGCTAAAGAATTGCTTGAAAGAGAATTTAGAAATTCTTAAATAAAAATAAGCAAACTTCGACATTTAGTATAGTCGGCAAATGTAAAAAACGAGGATATATATTTTTTTTATTTAGAAAAAATAGTTAAGGCTTGGGTTAATAAATACTCAAGGGTGGGTTACAAGTATTAGATTTTCAGAAAATAATAATAAGATTTTTTTAGTTTATTAGTTTATTTCGCCGTTAAAAATATTTACAAAGTACAACAATATAAAAAGTACAATTGGCTGGAGCAAGAAGACGGCATAAAATAGCCTTATCACCGAGCCCCATTAGTAACGCAAATAAATATCCGTAATATATAATAATCCGTAATATATAAGCAAAAGCATTTAAAAAAAGACAATTTTAAAATGTTAAGAAACAAAATTAAAAAGAATGAAAAAAGAAAAAACAAGTATTAAAATAATTGAAGAAAAAAAACAAAAAAAAAAAGAAATGATTAAAATATAGAAATAAAAATGACAAAAATTTTCTGTTTTTGGTGATTCGATATATATATTTGTATATATTATTTTATTTTATAATAGTAAAAGATTCTTTTATAATAGTAAAAGACCTTTTGTCGTAATTTTTTTATTAAATGATTTTTAGCAAAATCTGAGACTTTAGGGATTTTTTGTTCCCGAGCAATAAACATCGCAATTTTTTGCAAAACATCGTTATTTGACATAAGTATTAACATATAACTGTTTGGAGTTAGCTGAAAATATCTAAAAGTTAGCTATTTCAAAGACCAAAAAATGCTTTTGGAGCCCCTAATATATACCACCTACAAAACATGTTTTAGTTCCAAATATAAAAATGGTTTAAACTAAAAACTGTATGTACAAAAAAAAACACAAATAAAACGAGCAAAACTCAACACAGCATTTTTTTTTTACTGATATCGCTGTGTGCCAGATTTCTATTTAATAAAAATTTATTGATAACAAATTGAGTTTTTATACTTGATAGAAAATAGATTTTTTATTTGATAGAAAATTAAAATGAACTAACAAGTTTTCAACAAAACCACTAATGTAAACATACGGCGTATTTTGTGATAAACAAGAAAACTGGAAACAAGTTTTATGGAAAGTATATATGTAAAGTTAAGTATATATGAAAAATAATGTAGGTAGTTTTTAGCAATAAAAAACTTACTTTTGCTGCGGGCTCAGTGAAAATGAACTTTTAAAACAAAATAAATTTTGTGCAAAAACAAAATGTAGAAATATACCTTTAATAATGCAAATGAAATTGAGAAGTTTTCTTACTATTTATTACGTAAGAACAACGCGCAAAAAGACCATTATCGTAATAACGATATAAGATGTATAAAGCGGAGTTAAAACGCTTTGAGCATTTTGCGATATAGATGAGGATGATACAAAAAACTCTTAAATAATAAAGCTGAAACCCATATGAAACTTATATGAAACCCACAAAAAAAAAAAAAAAAAAAAAAGCTTCTAATTTCCCAAATTGCTGACGTGTAATAAATATCCAAGTCAATAAACACATTCTCCTTCCCACACATGCTCTTTACGCCGGTCTTGACTACATCTAGCCATCAATATTCGTATTTAAAAGGAGTAAAAGATTTTGAGAATTGGTTTGTCCTAATTTTTATTATGACAAAACAGTTCTCAATTGTAACCCCCTCGATTTGTGGGGATTACAAATTTTATATAGTCATAATTTTTGAATGCAGAGAGATTATACATTGAAACATAAAATTTATCAATTAATAAAAATCGAGTTTAGAATAAAACAAAAAATATTTTATTAACTTGGTCCCTCTCACGTTTGGGGTAGGGGGGGGGGGGGAACGAAGTTATATGAAGGCTTTTTCGTTCACAGCCTCCAACCATCGCAATTTATTGCAAAGAAACATTATTTGACATAAGTATAAACATACAAATGTTTTGAGTTTGCTTCATGTTTGAAAGTTAGCTCAAACACGAAAAAATCCTGAATCCGTCACTGATTGCAATTATAAGGATTTTCCGGTGATGAAAAATATTTTAAAAAATAAATCATTTAACAATCGAAGCACGTTCGTTTGTATGCGGAAATTTATTATACGCAAGCGCAGTGTAAATTACAAACACATACAATTTTAAAGATGGCTACGGTCCATACATACATAGAAAGTAACAACAAAATAGTTAAAGTTCTACATAGTAGTCATCATTTATATATCTTCAATAGAATGAAATAATTATAAAGTTAATTGAAGTGTTATACTTATATAATAAAATTAGAATAAAGATATTTTAGTATAAAAAATTGCGATTCTCTGTTGCATTTATCTAACTGTTAAAATCGTAATTTGTTTATATTTTCAAAACTCTTTTTCTAAAAATCTGAGCGTGAGAATTTAATAATTTTTACGTTTTAATTTAAACAAATATTATCTTTGTTTGAAATTATTCTCAAATCTGAGTATTCAATTTTTTTCTGAATAAATATACACACTACTTTTGTTCTAATTTATAGATATATGATGTATTTACATTCACGTATATGGGGTAAATTTTATTATAAATAACCACTACTATAGTGAAATTTCCAATCACATGTTATGTTTATATATATATATATATATATATATATATATATATATATATATATATATATATATATATATATATATATATATATAATATAGATATATAGATATATATGTATATATATGTATATATATATATATATATCTATATATATATATATATATATATATATATATATATATATATATATATATATATATATATATATATATATATATATATATATATATGTATATATATATATATATATATATATATATATATATATACACATATATACAAGTTGTTAAAAATAAAAATTAGATAAGTGTTTTTTACTTATTTATTATTGCTATGTTCTTTAAGTACATTGAGGACTCTATTTGTAGAATATACTATAATAATTTATTTACGATTTGCAAATTAAATCTCGAATCAAATCAGCATTTTGAGGATATCTATGTTTTAGTTAAGTTCTAATTGGACTCGTGATTCAATTCAATTTTTAAACCTGCCTTGAATTGTGATTCGATTCGAAACTAAAATAGGTGATTCGCAGAGCCCTAATATATATATATATATATATATATATATATATATATATATATATATATATATATATATATATATATATATATATATATATATATATATATATATATATATATATATATATATATATATATATATACAGGGCCGCCGCGTGGGGGGGGTCACTGGGTACTTTTTACCTGGGCGCAGGATCATAAGGGGCGCTCAAATGATAACTTTTTTTTTATAAAATAAATACACAGGGCTTCAATGAAAATCTTTTCAAACTGCTTATTTTAAAATATAAGTTTCAAATGTATTGTTAACTTAACAATTCAGTATTAGTCGAACTCATATGCGGGAGTCTGAGTCTAGTCAAAATTGATGCGGGAAAATATTCGTAAGAGCTGCTTTGTTTATAAAGAACATATATATACTTTCTTAAAAACAAAACATGTTCACTTTCAAGAAAAAAGATTCTGGCTGTCAAAACAGAAAAAAATGCGGCAAATAGGACAGCAAATGATTAAAAAAATAAACGTACGCTCGAAGATTGTGGTATCCAAGTTAAAAAAAATGACGGGGATAGGCCTACAGTTTCCAGATTGATATCTATAAATTCCTCTCAATCACGTCAAGCTTTTGGAATAGTAAGTTCATTTATCTAAACATAACCTTCTTTTTTATATATCTTTTCTATTATACTATTATTATATAAATCAAGATATTTTTGAATATTTTACTTTATTTTCTATAGGATAGCTTTGAAAACGATTCTTGTAAAATTTTGTTGAACTCAGAAGAACCACTTCCTCCTTCGAGTGGCACGTTGGCAATATCGGCAACAAGAGTTGAAAATGAAAACAATATTTTGGTAAAATTTGCTTCGCAAAGATTCTTTAATTATTTTTGTGAATTTGTGAAAATTATATACTTATTAAAATCTTTATTTAAATTATTAGCATAAAGATAAGTTGGATGATGCAATTACTACAAAGGATCCTGCTTTGTGGGCTGAAAATATGTCCAAAGTAGAACGCGATGCAGTTGTTTTTCAGGGGCCTCCTAAAAATCCTTTATCTTTTCCGAGAGACTCAAACAAGATTAAGGTTCCTGAATCAGTTTTCCACGAAATAACTCGTAATGGGGAGAAAATAAACAGAGATTGGCTTGTTTGGAGTGCAACTTCAAAATCATTTCTTTGCTTTCCGTGCTCACTTTTTGGAAGCAAACAAGCCTGCGGGGCTGGTAATAATTCACATCTTCTACGTTGGAATGGTGGCATCAATGGAAACTGGAGAAAGCTAGCTGAAAAAGTATAAGGCCACCAAAACAATCCTCACCATCGAGACAATTACATTAAGTGGAAAACAGCGCTGGAAAGCTTGGGAAATCAATGTGGGATTGATTCAAGTTTAGAAAAATTGATAAGAAATGAGGCAGCCAGGTGGCGTGAAATTTTAAAGTGCATTTTAGATGTAATTCTCTTCTTAGCATCTCGCAACCTTAGCTTCAAAGGTATATTTGTGAACATTAATTATTATATTTATGTTTACGTTATAATCATTAAAGAGGCGCATATGGCAATTTACTATTCTATTCTTGTCGACGGAACGCCTGACGTCTCTCATACAGAGCAAATTGCATTTGTTCTCCGCTTTGTCTACTATGGTATTGATAAAAAATGGGTAGTTAAGGAGCGCTTTCTTGGGGTCGAAAGTCTCGATAAAAAGAAAGGTGTGGATTTTGCTAAGCTAATTATAGATGTCTTAAATCAAAATGGCATTGATCTGAAGAACTGTCGAGGTCAGAGATATGACAACGGTGCTAATATGTCTGGTGTGTACAAAGGACTACAAGCGATCATTCTTCAGAGAAATCCTCAAGCTTTCTACATGCCATGCAGCTCTCATAACCTTAATTTAGCTGGTGTTCATTCACTTGAATCTTCTGTAGAAATGAAGAACTATTTCGGTCGTATTCAGTTACTCTACAATCTTTTTAGTGGAAGCCCTATACGATGGAAAATCTTGACCGAGACGACTGGTTTGTCTCTACATCAAACTTCACAAACCCGATGGAGTGCACGCATTGAGGCTGTGAAGCCTTTGGTTAAGCGACCAAGAGAAATTCTTTTTCTTTGCAGAAACTTCGTAATCTTGATTTAACTGCTGATCTATTGATTGACGTAAAATCTTTAGAGAAATGGATTCAGTCATTTGAGTTTATTATCATGACAACCTTCTGGTTCAAAGCGCTGCACGCAAAAATGTCAGCGTGTCATTTCAATCAGAAAACATTACTTTAGATGATGAGATGAAACTTATGAAGATTCTTATTGAGGATCTTACTAGACTTAGATCTTCTTGGCCCGAATTAATTAATGAAGCACATTTAGTTGCCTCCGGTCTAGCTAGTTATGGGTTTCAGTCAAAACTAGTTCAAAAAAGGACAAGAAAGAGGAAAACTTTTTACGAAGAAACAAGGAACGAAGTTCATTTCTTAGAAAACGATGAAAAACAGTTTGAGGTGAATGTATTCAACACCGCTCTTGATACTTTAATTCAACAAATAAAAGACAGATTTCAAGCTGCAGAAAAGACAACTAACAGTTTTTCTTTTCTATGGCTCTCAGAATCTAATAGTAGGTCGAGTGAGAAAAAAGAAATTGAACAACCTAGCCTGGAGGAAAAATGTAAAACTTTGGCGCAAATGTATGTGAACGATGTAGATGAAGACAAACTTATTTTAGAGGTCCGTCATCTGGATACTCTAAAGCGTGCCAATCTTTTCGGTCCAAAAGAATATCTCACTTCAATGAAACTATTAAATGGAATTTATCAAAAAGGTCTAGAGTCTTCGAATCAACATGCATTTTATTACGTATTTTTAACACAATTCCCGTTTCCATCGCCGAAGGAGAGCGGTCTTTCAGCAAGCTTGGTCTAGTCAAGACAACACTAAGATCTACAATGAGTCAAGACCGGCTTACCAATCTCTTAGTTATATCTATTGAGCACGATCTAGCAAAAAGTCTGTGCTACGACAAGGTCATTGAAAATTTTGCTTTAAATAAAGCACGGAGAGTCAAATTCTTATAAAGCATTTAAAATATCTATTACATTTAAAATTTACAGTTGCTCGCAATATAATAAAGTTAATTTGTCAACTTGTGCTTCTTTCTTTACTTTTTTTCAAACTTATTTAAAAAATATTTAGAAGCCTTCTCGTGAGTTCTTAAAGTGAGTTTTAAAAAGTAAAACTTAAAAAAAAAATTAGCATTTGGACAGTATCTAAATTTTATTTGATTAGGTCAATATGACAGGGCGCTAGATAAATTTTGACCCCAGGCGTCATAAAGGGACGCGGCGGGCCTGTATATATATATATATATATATATATATATATATATATATATATATATATAAAATATATATATATATATATATATATATATATATATATATATATATATATATATATATATATATATATATATATATATACATATATATATATATATATATATATATATATATATATATATATATATATATATATATATATATATATATATATATATATATATAAAGAGAGAGAGAGAGAGAGAGAGAGAGAGAGAGAGATGTAAGTCGTTTTTTTGGTTCTTGTTTTTTTGCCAAAAAAAACCGAGGACTTCGTTTTTTGGTTTTTTTGGTTTTTTTGCGTTTTTGCCTTAAAAACTACTCTTTTTGCATTTTAAACACTGAAATGGTTTTAAAATTTATTTTTGGTGATATTTATTAAATACTTGTTTTAATACTTCCATTTACCATATTTTTAGTAATGTCTTAGTTTAGCAATTATTCAATTATTCAAAAAAAAAAAAAAGTTGAAAAAGCAGCATTAATTAGAAAAAAAAATTTTTTTTTTTTTTTAAATAATTTTTAATAATAATTCTTATAAGTAAAGACAAAGAAGTAAATTTTTATAATTAAAGGCCATGAATTGTATCTTTTTTAATATTGAACTGTTTTAAGAATTTATTATATGAATGAAGTAACACTGCATCGCAAAATAAGTCAGATCCGGGAATTTTTGGTGTGGGTGTGAGGGGGAATCGGGGCTTGTTAAAAATTTAGTTTATTTTGTATCACATTTTTGCCTACTAAAAGAAATTTAAAAAATTTAAAGATATTTTATAAATTTATGGATTCTGGTGCGGGGTGGTAGGTTCCTACCTCTCATTTCCCCTGGATCTGTCACTGGTTTTAAAATTACAAAATTATTTTTCAACTTCTTCAACTTATTAAATTCATTAAATTTTCATTAAATTTCAGTTCATTAAATTTTTCATTAATTCATAATTTTTTTTTGAATAATAATAAATGTATTATTTAATGGAATGAATCAGAATTATCAAAATAAATATTTTTATTATATGAAAGAAATATATTTATTATATAAAACACTGCTTTGCAAAATAAAAAAAGGTAATCATTTTCGTGTTTAATATAAGGAAAATAAATAATTTTTTAGAGGCAAAAATCTTGAAAAAAAAATATATATATATTTTAGTCATATAGCTCAGATTTGCATCACTTTTAAAGCGCTCTTATATGCATAAAATATCTAAAGTGCTCAAAAGAACTACTGTCTTAAAAAGCTTTGTTTATTTCTGTTAACCACACTATTGATGCTTTATTCTTATTAATATATGAGCTTGAACGTAAACACGCTGCAAATTTCGGAAAACAACTATGAAAAGGTTACAACATTTTTGTTGTGCTAGAACTTTTTAGCGATCTTTTAAGTACAAAATATTGGTTAAAAAAAAAAGAGTATTGGAGAAGACATTACTTGTAACTTCAAATGTTATATTTGAAGTTATTTTAATTTTTACGTTATTTTTTTTTTAAATAAAGAACAGAAAATTGATGATGCACTGTGATGCATATTTATAAGTTATTTTGTTTATTTTTCAATTAAATTGAAAAAAAAAAACACAAAAAAAAAAACTAATATAATAATTTTAAATTTTTTGAATAAAATACTTCCCTAATACATTGCCTAATATCAATAATAATATTTTATAAAACTGTTTTCTTTTTTGAATTCGACAGTGGATGTAAACGAACAAATAGTATAGTTCTAAAAAGAATATAATACGTAGTAAATTTATAAAGCATTATAACTTTATTAGTTTCTTTAAAAAAGAATTTATAATATCTTTTATAATATCTTTTATATAATATATAAATATTTGCGAAACGATATATTATATAATTTGAAAAATATGCAATATGACTATTTAGAGTAGCTTAGCAACAGCTATCAAAAAGTTAACCTTAAAAAAAAAATTTTTTTCCAAAAAAAATGAATAGTAATATCAATAAACATTCCAAAAAAGATAAAAGGTTCATCTATCTGAAAAAGTAAAATAAAAAAAATTTCTACGCTCAAAAATTTTCTAAAAGTCATTTGAAAATAGTAAGCAAAACACAGTCAATTGATCTAAAGACTCAAAAATAGTGTTCTTTAGGTACACTATAACGGGAGTAAAAAAGTTTTGAAAATCGTATAAAAAAAATTATAAAAATATAGAAAAGTTTCATTAAATATTATAAAAACCTTAGGCAAAAAAATTTATATGTTTAAAGACCTTGTTTGGACATAATATGCTGACAAAACCATGCTAATTCTAAATAAAAGTATTCGAATATTTTGTAAACCGCCTTAACTACACCGAGCAGTGGCGGATTAAGACTTCTTGGGGCCCGGGGCTATTTTTGTTTTTGGAGGCCTTTTTATGGACCAGATCCTTATATAAACTATAACATTTAAAAACAAAAAGAATAAAAAAAACTCTCTAAAATTTTTGGGGGCCCCTAAATTTGCGGGGCCCGGGGCTATAAACCCCCCTAGCCCCCACCCTTGATCCGGCACTGACACCGAGTACGCACTTCTAAAATCAACTTTATATAATTAAATTTTCGATGTAATATAATTATTATTGCTATTATTAAAATGTTCAGATTGTGTAACTAAACAAAGTTTAGTTGATTCTGCTGGTTCTGATTCTGCTGCTGACAGCGTTTACGATGATGGCGTTGATGATTATGATAAACACGATGCAGACATATTGAAACACTTGTATTACAATAAATCAAATTCTATTAGCAAATAGTTTTTAACTCTTATGGTTTTAAATAAATTAAAACGCTTTTTTTTTACGAAAATTTATATTGTAAAATGTTATTTTATTGTCTAAATCAACACTTAATCAATAAAGTCGATATTTTTTACACTATAACAACATGCTAATACGATACCTTTATTTAAATTTAAAAAGAAAAAAAAAAAATTTTTTTTGTCTTTAAACCATTTGAAATTAAAAACCTAATTACATAATAAGAAATATATTTTTTTAAAATATAGCAAGCACAAAAAAATCGATAGATCGTTTTGATAGCTCTTCGAAGTTTGATAAGTTAACAACTGATGGTCTTTGAATTAAGAAATTTTTAGTTTAAAATCTCCGAAACCTAAAGCAATCATTTACATTTGAATTTTAGCAATCATTTACATCTATCAATGATCTTTTTGATAAAGTCAACATTGAGCTTCAAAAACTTAAAACATGGTTTAGTCCTAACATGTTATCATTAAATGCACAAAAAACTAAACCTATTCTATTTCACTCAAAGAAACAGAAAAATAAACTACCAATAATTCTACCCTCACTAAGTATCGAACACTAAAAAATTGAAACAACCCAATCAACTAAGTTTCTTAGTGTGATTATTGACGAAATTGTTTCGTGGACAGTCCATATAAATGCCATCAACACTAAAATATCTAAAAGTATTGGTATACTTTTTAAAGCTAGACCATTTTTATCACAAAATAACCTAAAACTTCTTTACTTTTCCTTTATACATAGTTATCATACATATGCCAACATTGCTTGAGAAAGCACTGACAAGACAAAGTCAATGCTCCTTTATCGACGACAAAAACATGCCTCTAGAATAATACATCATAAGAACAAACTGACCCACGCTAAACCTCTATTAAAAGATATGAAAGCCCTAAACATTTACCAAAATAATATATTGCTAATATATTGTTCATGCTAAAATGCAAATAAGGATTAGTTCCAAACCAATTTACAGAAAATTTCTTTTAATTTATCATCAACAAATATAACACAAGAGCAACGGGTAACTTTATTGTACCCCGAAAAAAACAAAAAAATTCTCAATTTTCTATATCTTATCGCGGCCCTTATTTATATAACAAATTAATTCCGAATAATACCTCAATTTATCTTGCTGACAATATAACTTCTTTAAAGTCAAAACTAAAAAATCATCTTCTCAATACAGATAATTACTTTTTTTTTTTTTTTTTTAATTTATTTTTGTCAAGCAACCATTTACAATTAAAAGTAATTTCTGATAAAATATTTAAAAATATTAAATACAAGTACATTTCATTATTTATAATAGTTACGAGACCAGAGAACCTGAAGAAGATGGAAATAAAAGTGTATTGTTAGAAAAAATCATGTAAGGAATCTTGATTGGTAATAAGTTTGATTATGTTCTTTTTAAATTTTTGAGAAGTAATCGCTTCTTTAAGTTTACCACTTAGGCTTGTAAAATGGTTCCATAGCATTAAGCCACGATAGGAAATGGCAAAGCTCGTAAGTTTTGATGTACGGAAAAGTTTTTTAAATCTTCCGGTTTTTTTAATATCGCGTGTTGTATCGGTTTAATGTTTTAGGGAAAATACTTTCGAAAACTTTCGGCGTTTTTTTTGACTAATGTTGAAACATAAACTGTGTAATTTCAAAAATATTTAGTTCATAAACCTCATGCTTTTTAGAAGAGGTTTAGCATTTGTAAAGCAATTTTGAAAATGAATAGTGCATGCTGCATGATTCTATTGTTTAAGGAGACAGTCGAGTTTAGATTTATTTGTACTACTGCAAACAATATTGCTATAAGATAAATAACTATATATGAATGCAAAATATAGTTGAGTGGTTTTATATAAAAGGCCAATACTTATTGAGATTTTATTGCTAATTTGTTTAATATGATATCTCCAGGATAAGTTTTCGTCTATTAAAATAACAAGTAATTATTTTGTGAATGAGCGCTCAATTTTGATGTTATTTATATATAGCATTTGTTAGGATTTTGGAATATATTGAAACTTTTGTTTAGAATGGAATAAGGAAAACTTAGTTTTATCAGTGTTTTAAAATAGCCTGTTAGCGATAAGCCACTTTGATATTTGTTCTAATTCATTATTTGCTACTTGAAATGGAGAGATAATATTACTGTGAGAATAGAATAAAGTGTTGTTGTCTGCAAACATAATAGGAGACATAGTATTTGATGCTTTATATAGATTGCTGACATAGATTAAGAACAGCAGCGGACCTAAGAAGGAGCCTTGTGAAACCCCACATGATAATTTAAGTTTGATTGTTTGAAAGCTATTATTTAGAGAAATAAACTGCTTTCGACCAGTTAAGTAACTGGTAAACCATTTATAGTATTTGCGGCTTATTCCATAATATTTTAGTTTTTTTTATAAAATCTGATGGTTAACGGTGTCAAATGCTTCTGACAAATCTAGGAATATAGCTAAGGTGAATTTGTTATGAGAAGATACTCCACTGATAACTTCAACAAGTTGCATAAGTGCATGTTCTGTAGAGTATTTTGATCGAAAGCCATATTGGTTATAATAAAGAATATTGTTATCATACAAAAATGCAAATACCCTATTATACATGATACGTTCAAGGATTTTTGAAAAAACAGGTTATACCGATATAGGTCGATAACTTGTAACCAGACTTTTATCTCCTGATTTAAAAATGGGTGAAATAATTGCAACTTTCATTTTATTTGGAAAAAAACCTGTTTTAAGCGATTTGTTAAAAATATCTAATAAAACATATTTAATAAGTTCATAGCAGTCTTTGATTATGCTTGCTGAATTAGAATCATAGCATGTTGCTTTATTTATATTTAATTTTTTTGTTAAATCATCAAGTTCTTTACTAGTGAGTTTTTTAAATGCTAAGCTTTTATCCGACTTCGATATTTATTTATTTACACTTTTGCCGACAAAAAAAAAATTTACAGTTGTAACTTATAAAAAAAATAATTACCTGACCGGGACTAGAAGAAGACAAATTTAGTCTTACCATTAAGCCCCAAAAAATGCGTCATTACTAGACAAAATATAGTTTGACAATAAAATATAGTTTCAATGTATATATCTCTGATTTATATTATAAAAGAAAATTTAAATATATCGCATATCGTTTAAAATTTATAGTTTTTCAAAGAATAAGATTTAACAATTGTTTTGTAAAATAAAAGAAACAAAATTTAATAAAATATTAAAATGACAAAAATAACATTTAAGACTTGGTTTGAAAAATAAGAAGATATGATTTTATATAAAAACATTTTATTGGTAGAGCATTTTATAGTTTAACTTATTTAATTATATTTATAATACTTTTCATTGCCAATTAAGTAAAAGCAAATAAACAGTATAAAATAAAAGTAAAAGATTAATAAATAACGCAAAAATAAAAAATAAATTTCTCAAAAAGAAGATTATCATTTAAAATAATAAAAACATATGTACAATTGTTGATTAATTATGTATTAATAATCTAAAGTAATTAATTAATTAACTATTAATTATTGATTTCTAATATAAAGAAGTTTTATTAGAAAAAATTTAATTCATTTTCAGTTAACAGAAGTAATTGCTTAAGTTTTGTTTTGAATTGGTTTAGAGAATAATTAGTTTTCCTTTCATTATTTAATATTATGTTCCACAACTTTGGTCCTCGGTTTACAATAGAGAATTTAGTAGCGGAATAATAAGTTTTGGATTGAATGTAGTTGTATTTTGAAAATCTTGTAGGGTATATGTGATTTATTTTTTCAAAAATTGAATAAAATAAGATTGCTAATATATTTTTAACAAGTTTGAACATGAAAATAAGAACTTGATAGAGGTTTAGTTTATATACATTTAGGATATTGAGTTCATTAAAAAGTGTTTGTGTGTGTGAAAAACGATCTACGTTTGATATTATCCTTATAGCCTGTTTTTGTTTGCTAAGCAATTTTTTTATTTTTGTCGCGTTAGTGCTACACCAAGCAATGTTCGCATAACTTAAGTAGCAACGAATAAAAGAAAAGTAAATGTTTTTTAAACAAGATCGATGTAATAACTGCTTTGCTTTGTATATTATTCCTAAATTTTTTGATATTTTACCTTCAACTACACCTATGTGTTCCCTCCAGGTTACATTTTCGTCTAGAAACACGCCTAAAAACTTTATTGATTGCTCTCTCTTTATTAATTGATTGTCAATAAAAAGGTCTGGGAGTTCTAAGGGAATATCTGATTTTTATTATGTAGGCGATGGAATAAAGTGTATTTTGTTTTAGTAATATTTAAAGATAACTTGTTTGATTTAAACCATTGGGTTAATTTGTCTAGTTCTTTGTTTAATGTTTGGAATAATATATTGATATCTTTATTGGAATAAAACAAGCTGGTATCATCTGCAAATAAAGTTGTATTTAAAATGTTAGAAAATTTATTTAAATCGTTTATATAAACAAGAAATAGAAGTGGCCCTTAAATTGATACTTGAGGAATACAACATTTAATTGTCTCATAATTAGTTTTCCCTTCATCATAAACTATATACTGCTTCCTATTGGTCAAATAACTCTCGAACCAGGACAAGTTAGTATTTTTTATACCATAACTTTTGAGTTTCGATAGAAGGATTTGATGATTGACTGTATCGAAAGCTTTACTTAAATCGATAAAAACACTTAGGGTATACTTGCCTTCATCAAACGATTTAAATATGAATGATTGCATGATCGGTGGAATGGCCAGATTTGAATCCAAATTGTTTATGGTAAAGAATATTATTTACATTTAAAAAAGAATAAAGCCTATTATACATAACTCGCTCTAATATTTTAGAAAAACAATTAAGAATTGAGATTGGACGATAATTTGCAACTTCAGAATTATGACTTTAAAATTGGAATGATTTTTGCAATTTTTAGGTTTTCTGGAAAAACACCATGTTTTAAAGATAAATTAAAAATATGTAATAATGGAATTGTTATGTATTTTATCGATTTAATAACGACATTACTACTTATAGAATCGAAACCTACACTTTTTTTGGGCTTTAACAAAGAGACTGCGTCTAATAATTCATTTTCCGTAAGTTTAGGATTAGACATAACACTAATGTTGTGATTTAAAGTCTATTTGAGAAGTTGCTATATTTGATGATAAAATAGGACCTATATTTACAAAAAACTGATTAAGTGTTTTGGCCACTAAGGACTTATTTACAATACAATTGTTATTGTTATTGATAGATAGCTCAAGAAATGTGCAGGGGTGTGTTTAATTTTGCTGGCTAAGATTGGACCAATATTTAGGAAAAATTCATTAAATTTTAATTGCATCCCACGTTTTTTTCCAGTTACCTTTTAGTTCTAACACCGTGTTTTTGAAGTATGTACTTCTGGCTATTTTTTTAGTTCTTTCATATAGACGTTTGTGCTCTAAGTAGTTAAGCTTATCACATTCTTTCTTTGATTTAATAAAGCGTATATATAGCTTTTGTTTTAGCTTCGAAGACTTTAAAAGGTTTTCATTAAACCAAGGATTAAGAAGTCCTTTAGTTTTAATACGGCTTGTTTTATTAGGAAAATGCTTACCGTACAAATTCAAAAATCTAGGAAAAGGATGTAGCCGTTATTAGCACATGTCTCGAGAAAAACAAAGTTCTAATTTACAGTTGATAGCTCTAGTTTAAACATATTTTTGCTCGGGTTGCAAAGATTCTTTTTTTAAAGCATCAGTTCTTTTTTAGTATATCTTTTAGTTTTTTGAAAATTGCAAAGACTGGGAAATGGTAGTTATGTCACTTCCAATGATGCCTGATTTAAATGTGGAATGTTTTTTTGTGAAAATATTGTCGATTGCAGAACAAGAGTTTTGTGTTACTCTTGTTGATTTATTTATTTTAGGCATCATTCCAAACTCATTAAAGCGATCGTAAAATTGTTATACTTTATTAATTTCACCATATTTTAAATAGTCGACGTTATAATCTCCAACAAATGAAAATAAGCGGCCCTTATTTTTTTTGCGTGGTATTTCAAAATAATCACTTAAGTGAATTTAAACATCCGTTTGGTGGTCGGTATGTAGTTGTTACAATAATATTTTTAGATGACTTATTGTAAATTTCTAAAGGGAAATTCAAAACCCGGCTCAGACAGGTCATATCTAATTTTATAAGTAAATTCATCGAGCACATAGACATATATACCACCGCCTATTTTTGAAGACTTACGTTCAAAACTAATGGCTTTGTAGTTAGGCAAAATAAAGCTAGAATTTTGATTAAATATTGTATCTAAAATCCAGCTTTCCGTTAAACAAATTATGCTAAAGTTAAAGTTAAGATTATCCAAAAAGACTTTTAGTTCGTCAAAGTTATTAGTAATACTACGAATATTTAAATGGGCCACTGAGAATTGATTAGAAAAACATAATTCATATCTTTTAAGGAAACTAGTGGCTTTATCCGATTCAAAGTAAAAAGTGTTCAATTTGTTTTTGTCGAGCAGTTGATCTTGAATAAGTTGAGATTTTATTCGAGTATAGTCAGTATTTGTCTTTTTTTAGGGAGATACTTTCGATGACGTTACTAAATTAATGGTTGCTAGTTGCTATTTGTGAAAAATTCGAATAAGATTGTTATTTCTAATACCGTATAATAAAATTTAATTTTTTCTTGTTCACTTCTTAACGCATTTTTTTCGTTTCGTTCTATTAATCTACTTTTTAGAATAAATCTTTGACTTGCTATTAGATTGCGACCGATATACACATTTTCATACTTTTTAATTTTTCTCAATTTAATTGATGCTTTAAGAACCATATTTTTGTCTTCAAGCTCGATAAGCAAAGGATCGATGCTTCCTTAAGATTTAAGACCGCGAATAGATCTCACTTTTGCTGATCGGATTCGATAACACTAAGTACATTATTTACTTGCGATTTGTCATTTTCGATTGTCTTTCCGTCTGTGAAGAACATTGCGTAGCTTCTAATCCATAGATGATGACGTTTGTTTCTCTACGTTCTTGGTCTTTACGTTTTTTTGTGGTTTCAAAAAGAAGAGATACTTGGTCATTTATTTTTTTATGCAGCCCCTGATACAACTTTCGACCACATAGTTCCGTTGGTATCAGAATTAATTTCTTTTGATTTTTCCATTTCTGCAATTATATTTTTTAGTTGCTTGTTTTCTTTAACACATTCCGCAAGCTCAGATTTTAAGTTATTTTTGTCATCCTTGAAAATTTTTATTACGCGATCTAACATCTTTTTTTATCTGTTTTTCTTGCTGAGCTGTTAAATTTGTCATAATTTTACTTTCAGGTGTAGTTTAGTTTAAAATTTATTTTTTGTTTTGTTTGTTTTCTTATTCTTATTACACAGGGACTAAAAGGTTTCAGTATGTGTTTTTTTCCGTTATACTGAGAAATGTTTTAGTTCTAACAAGGACGTATTAATAGATGGACGTTTAACCCATTGTTATAGATCTGATGCGCCGCGAGTAAACAAACTAGCAAGCTATAATTTTTAGCGTCATTTTTCTGAATTTATAATTTATAACAGTATAATTTATAACAGTAAACCGACGTTTTTCCGATAATTTCGCTTTTTTAACTACTTTTATTAAAAAGTGCAATTACCTACAAAACTCTAATTTTTTTTTAAATTAATGCATTTTAGTTAACCAGAAATAGCTCATCTGTTTTAAAATGTCAAATTTGATACGTGAGCGCTTTTTAATAAGAACTTATTATTAATAAAACTTAGACGTCAAAAATCATATTTTTGTAAAAAAGTGATATTTAGTTTGCTAGAATAAATACTGCAAAGTGAAACGAATTTTCTAGATGTTGTAGGTAAAACTGTAGATCATATATAGATCGAACTATAGATTACTAGTGGTCTCTGTTCCCTACACTTAGTTTTCACTATTATTTAAATTTTCTAAATTTCGCATTTTTGTCGGAAATTTTGTCTCACCTACAATTTTGTTTTGATATTTTTCTCTGATTAACTTTTTTTTTTCATGTAAATATTTCGCTTGAGTTTATAGATCATATAATGAAAAGGTTTAATTTGATTAAAAACTTTTTAGAGTTTTTAGGAGTTACGGAATGTTTAAATATTTCTTAGGCTAGGCGAGATTATCGTTATTATGACGCAAAATCAAGTTAAAAATAGTTAAGATCTGTTCTCTATTGTTTTGCTATTGTTATTTGCAACAATGAATAGCGCCTTTTAAACAATACGTAAAACATCTATCTATTAATACGTCCTTGGTTCTAATAATAAGTTAATATTTACGCTCACATTCAAACAATCAGCAATCTATCAAAAATGAAAATGTATTTTTTTTTAATCAAAAAATAAAGCTAATATTATTATTATAAACCACAACGCTAACACCATACACAGTATAATAAAAAGAAAAAAAAAGTCTACATCTATAACATTTAAAATATTTGTTTTATGAGAAACATAATGTTTATATATATGTACTTTACGCCAAACCCAAAGGTTCTCGATGATAATACTCAACTCAGTCTTCTACGAGTTCCCTACAACAGTCAAATAGTGTATTCATTGTATTCACCTAGTCCAAGATTTTATGGAAATAATGAGGTGGTCAATGTTACCTGGCAATCGGGTAACTTTGTCATAGTAAATTGCTTTTTTAGCACCGGATTTAAATTAAGTGCTATTAACCACATTGAATGTAATTTAAACTTATAGTTAGCATTTATTTTAAAAAGGATTACCTAAAATATATCAAGAAATTAAAAAAGGGGTACCTAAAATATATCAAGAAATTAAAAAAGGGACAATAAAAATAAATATAAACAGTATTAAAGAAACATATTAGTTAAAATTTTTTTTTTTTTATATATATAATTTTTAACCTAATGATTAAAAAAACTTACTAATTTTTTTATTAAATGTCAGAAAAAGCAAAAAATAAGAGTACTAAAATATAAACAAACAAATTGTAACATAAACTATCCTCATATATATAAACTGTTCTCATATATTCATAACATAAAACCAATCTTCAAAAGTAACTTCATCAAACCAGCCAGATTATGTTCTATTAAGGCAAAAAATTTTTGGACCATGTTTTATCCATAAACTGTATAAATGAGTAAAAACTGAGTATGGTGGAAGAGTTTCTCCTACACCATTTCCACAAAACAATACAGAGAAACAAGCCTTACTGGTATTCATTATCCTCTCAGGGTACTTGGTTTCATGTTTCATAACAATTTTTTATTTCCAGAGTCATCACGCAAATTTGTTTCATCATAATTCCAAATGTTACAAGGTGGAATTTCTTCAAGCTCAAGTCTAATATTGTTTATCAAATTTATCATATAATTAACTGTTTATATAATTAACTGTTTAAGTCTAGTATTGTTTATCAAAGTTATCATATAATTAACTGTTTATCAAAATAAATTATTTGGATAACATGCTTCAAAAAATATTCTAGTTGTAATAAATAAAGATTAGACTACTTTAAACTAAATATTATTTACTTGGCCCAAGTTACCCCAAAAGAGTATAAATCTACGGGGGTAACTTTGATTACCCTGTAAAAAAACCAGAATGTTGTTACTTGAGCCAAAAACTTTTCGCCTAATTTTATCTGAACGTTTGTCTTTAAAACAAGAGAAAAACTGAGTTGTTTGCTTTCATTTTTATCTTCGCCCAGACAACATTTTGTTTTACAGTTTTTGATGGTGCTTTACCAAGATGTAGTTTTCATTCTTTTTCACTTATAGTAAAAAGCATTTGCAACAAACTTCAGATCAAAATTTAAGCAAAAAAGATTGCATATACAAATAAAACAAAAATAATTAAACGTTACTTAACTGTTTCAAAGTCACAAATGTTTAACTAAAGTTTTTAAAAATGGACAAAGTTACCCTGCTGGCCACAGTTACCCCGGTTTGCATATTTTGAAACCCTATACAGGCTCAGAATAGGCAGAGATATGCGCAATCTGATTCGCCAATTTTGAAAGAGAGGCTTTTGCGCCTAAGTTTAAATCAAAACAAATGTCAAAAAACGTATTGAATAATAAAAGTGAAATAGAGTAATTGCCAAATAATAATGACAAAAAAAAAAGATTTTTTTATCCATTTTTGTACAATATAGTATATTTATTTTCTTAAAAATAAAGATTTAAAAAAATTAGTTTGTTTTCTTTATTTTTTTATAACTCTAAAATATAAAAATAACAACGATTGTAACAAACTATAAACCAGATGATAAAACTTTACTATGCTTTTATTGATATTACTTGGTAAAATTTTAAAACTAACAGTTTTAAAATTTTACCAAGTAATATCAATAAAAAGAACTTGGGCACCTTGGTCAAATTGAAATAGACAAAATTAATATTGTTTGAAAAAAATTTAGTTTGCATCAGTTGAAAAATACCACTGACTTTATAAATTGTTTTCTAAAATTAGCAATAAAAATGAATGTATATTTACTCAATTTGATATTAATGGCTTTTACCTATTAATTACACAAGAAATTTTAGATAACGCAATTGAAATTGCAAAAATCCACACAGAAATTACAGAGGACACATTTCGTTTAATAACACATTGCAGGAAAATTTATATACTATATTTTAATAAAGAGACATGGAAAATAAAACATACAAATGTTTTGATTTAACAATGCGAAGTTTCACCGGAGCAGAAATTTACTAAAACAATAAAAATTAATCAATCAATTCTATATCGTGATGATATAGACTTGATTGATTAGTTTGTTACGCATTTCTTTTAAACCGTCATCGCTGATGACTGTTAAAAGTAATGCGTAATAAATCACAGGCTGGTTCATAACTTTTCATATGGATCGTCCATAAATTACTCAACCCAAAAAATATTTGAAAACAGAAGTAGGAGATATTAGGCTCTTTTACACAGCGATTTTTATTTAACTTTTTAAATATCCTATTTTAAATATCCTATTTAAAAATCCTATTTTGATTATTTATTTAAATTAAGACTCTGCGAGGGAAAACTTTTAATCATTTTTTGTTTTGTTAACTGTGAAATTTTGCGTTACGTAATTTATCGACGATCCCTTATTAAAATATTTATAAACGCAAAAATAATTTCTAAACTTGTGTCAAAACATGAAGATGCCCTTAAAAAAAGCGGGTTTAAATATATTGTTAAGATAACACACAATTTTAATACAATAATGCAGAAAAGCATAAAAGCATATTGATTATGGAAGTCAAACAAACTTCATCTTCAATCTAGTTAAAGAAAAGCCATTGAACAGTATTGCCAAAAGGACTTTTTAATCCACCTATTTCAAATGATGTTGAATATTGGCTAAAGTTTAAAAAAGAAAACATACTGGTCAAAATTTCATATTCGTTAAGCAAATCATAAATTCAAAATACATGTTAACGTCAACGAGTGACATATTTGGTTTTAAAGAACACCTAAAAAATACGTCTAGAGATACTTTTCTTAAATTTATAAATTCTGATTCTAGCAATTCTGAAACAAATTTTCCTAACATAACAGATTTGTAAATAAAGTGTTTCACTTAATTAGGTTTTAATCAGCGACTATTTCCTTCACGTGTATTGTTTGTGAAACTATTTGTGACATGTGTTGATATATTATGCCTATTTTCCGATTTTTTTATGCATTATGGAGTATTGCCGAAATCCAAAACAAACTTTTTCTGTTTAGCATTTACATTTCTGATCATTATTGAACCTGAATTATATGCTCACACTTTTTAGATTAAATGTTTTCCATAATGTGACTTTAATGTAATCACCAGTGTTGTTAACACTTGAGATGTTAGAAGTTTCAAGGTGATTAAGAAGAGCGTTGTGACTAAAAATAAAATTTTTTTTTGCTTTCTGATTCAATTATTTTGTATGTTTTTAAAAACGTGGACTAAAGTCAAGCAACAAGAATTCCATTTGTAGTTAACCAAGGTTTTTCATAAAATGTTAAAGTAAGGTGTTTATCACATATAATTTTCTTTGCTTTGCTATTTGACTCTTTTACTGATTCTAGAGTTTGATCACATAAAAATTAGGAATTTATTTGTTTTTCACAACATTTTCAAAAGAAATTTAGAACAATCAAACATACTACTTGTATTACAAGTTATCATAACATTTAAAACACTTTTTGAAAGAGAATTCATTTCATTGGTTTTCAAAAAACTGTAACTTCCTAATACAATCAATTAATCAATATATTTTTCACAAAAATAGATACCGTTTGCAATATAATATAAATATTACAATGATATTTTTGTGACGGGACAATGGAAATAGTACAAGACTATTTCAATGCAGAGACCTTATAAAACAAATAATTACAATAAATTACAAAATACAATAACATTTTTGTAACATACACCTTGCCATAGAGAATAACAGTTTCTAGTATAAATTTTAAAGTAGAAAAAAAAATGTTGTAGAAAGTTTCTTGCAATTTTAGAAAAAACAAGCAATCTATCTGTGAGAAAAATTGTGCAAAATGTTATTTAAGTATAACCTTTTTGAAATTTTGATGCC
Organism: Hydra vulgaris; assembly: GCF_022113875.1. Classification (NCBI taxonomy): domain Eukaryota; kingdom Metazoa; phylum Cnidaria; class Hydrozoa; order Anthoathecata; family Hydridae; genus Hydra; species Hydra vulgaris. The sequence continues at coordinate 3,176,283 of NC_061161.1, forward strand.
AACCAGATTATGTTGCTGGACATTTTAAAACTTGCATTTGGTAAACATTTTATTTGATGTGTTTTTTTCTCTTTGTCTCTGGGAAATCTAAATATTTTTTAATTGTATGGATTTCCCAGATATTAATAAGTAACTTGTAAAACATTAATAAACACTCTTCACCATTTTTCATAAATATAAACAAGTTTCACTATTTTCATAGTAGACTAAATAAAGAATTATAAGCGATACTTTAATTTAAAATGCATTTCTTATTGATTTCCTGCCCCAACCAAACCCTGACTCAAATCATGCACATTTAATTGCGCCAATCCCTATTTGTTAGTAGATGTATGTACATTTATTTACGCCGATTCCTATTTGTCATTCGATGATTCTATATTTATTTACGCCAATCTCTATATGTCAGTCGATGTATGTACATTTAAAAATATGAAAGCGAAAATAAAAATCGTGTCGCGTAGTTAAAATATTAATTTCTTAAATTTTGAAAACAGTGGTAAAATGTTTTTTAAGAGATGGTTGAATATTAGCGATTTTAATGTGGATTTTTATACTTTAACATCAAATTAGAGTACTTTCCTTAAGTTTTCACATCTATGTTTTTATTTGATTTAGAATCAGTATCATGTATTCTATAAAAATCAATCATAAAAACAGGGGGGGGGGGGAGAAAGTTGAGTAGCGCTAGTAGCGTGGGCGCGCCCACTCAGCGTGCCTATGGCTAAATAAACCAGTAGATATATGTATATAAATAAACCAGTAGATAAATGTACGCTGCGATGCGCTCATCTCTATATATCCCAATTTGCCTAACCTCTACATATCCCAGTTTTTAAACGTCACGGATGTTTAATGTTGGAATAAGGGTTTGAAAAGAGTTTGATAAAAAGAATAAATAAATAAATTTATCTTGCTTTTTTTCTAAGTCAATAACAAAATCTTTATCCAAAGACCGAAAATTCAATATTAAATTGTTTGTAATTATGTAATTAAAAATCATTAGGTAATAATATACTTATAAAAATTCTTGGGTTTAGATTGATTAACTTATATTTTCACTATTGATACTCACCTATTTCTAATTTTAGTACCTTTTTGTTTTGTTTTTGCAGACTTTTGTAAAATTCCTTGTTAAGGCGTTATAACTGCATTAAAGTGTAGGTTAAACCGATTAAAACCTATAGTAGCAAACATATAACAACTGTAAATATAAAAAAAATTGTTTTTAAATGATGGGTCATTCCACAGAATGTCTGCTAGATCAGAGAAATTGGGTTAAGTTTATAAAAAATTAGTAAGAAATCAAAGATAATAACTCCTAGTCAATCTTACTTTTAGTCAAACTAGATAAAGTTGTTTATTGTACACGTAACGTTAAATTTTATATGACAGATAGTTTTATGAACTTCTTAATACTTTATACGTATGTTGTATTGTTCTTTATATTTTTTGCAATTAAAGAGCATTTTTCTAAAAGAATTAAAGTCTAATTTTACTAAAGTTGAGTTTGGGTAACTTAAGTATTATTTTATAACTTATTTTCCCAGATTTAATTTAAGTTACCCAAACTCAACTTAAGTAAAATTAGACTTGAATTATTTTAGAAAAATTCCCTTTAATTGCAAAAAATATAAAGAACAATACAACATACGTTTAAAGTATTGAGAAGTTCAAAAAATTTTATATAAAACTATCTGTTATATAAAATTGAACGTTAAGTTATCCAAACTCAACTTAAGTTGAGTTTGGGTAACTTAAATTTTATCTAGGAAAACAAGCGGATAAGGAAAAAATCAGGGAAATCCACCTTTGAATATTGGTAGACACCCTGTTCCATATGATATCATCCACACACAAAATCTTTGTCACTTTTACATTTCAGATTTGTTTATTTTTGCAGTCTTTATTAAATAAATAATAACTACAAGTATTTTAGCATAAAATATACATGTGCTGTTGAGATATATATAGATCAAAGTAAGCCCCCAAAAATAATGCTGTTTTTAAGTTTTTAAAAAAATACCATTTCTCATTGGCAGAATTTTTTTTTTAATGGTCTATATGGATGCATGAATCTGAATTTAATACCAAGTTCACTTGCATCTTCTACAATCTCTATCCACTAAATTCATTATAAAACCATACAGTATAGTCCAATTTTTTTAATGTTAAGTGAAATCACTTCCTTATTTTTGTTTTTTGGAATGATTTCATGTATTCACTTTTTATTTTCTATAACTTATTGTATTTGAACTAATAGGAATAAAATGATATCATTGTTGTTTTGAAACTGTTCTTGTCAATTCCCTTAAAAGTAAGTGAAAACAAATGCCTGTTATTTTGAATTTACGTTTTTGACAAACTACTATTGTAACAGTCGCAAAAATACCATCACAGAAAGATTTGCCATAGCTGGTAGCAAAAAATACTCATTCAGCATTTAAATCAAAGTCTATGCTGTGATAAGATAAATTGAAAGATAAGTTTTGAAAGTTTTAAAGTTTCATTGCACAGCCATCAGAAAAATACTTCCCACAATTGTTTTATTAAATTTTTAATGTCTTTCATTAAATATTTTATGCTTTGTTTCATCAAATATTTTACTGTAATAAAAAATATACATGTATGTATCTTTATTACATAAAATACATTTGGAAATATTGTTGTTGCTATGTTGTTGTATACTCAATTAAAATTTTCTAAGTTAGATAAGGTAGAGCATTGTATAATCTTAGAAACATTTACTATACAAAAGCAAACATTTAGGAAGAGTCAGAAATTGTGATCCTGGATATTATTCCATAGATGTTCAGCAAGCTTTGGAAAGAACTATAGAGTTTTATGAGTAAATATATTTATTTTTACAACTTTGTTTATTGAATTCTTTTTTAAATTGTCTACCATGTTTATTATTTATCTCAAAATTTAATTTTGAAACTTTGAAAACAGAATGATCCATAACAATCACTAAATTCAACTCTTGTATGAATTCATCATCAAATTAGATCTTCCTCACATTATATCATTGATATAATAAACCAATTTTGTCCTCATCATCAGCATCATCATCATCATCATCATCATCATTATCATCATCATCATCATCATCATCATCATCATCATCATCATCATGTCATTATCATCATCATCATCATCATCATCATCATCATCATCATCATCATCATCATCATCATCATCATCATCATCATGTTATCATAATCATCATCATCATCATCATCATGATTATATTCTTAATAAATTTCATGAGGAGGGAAATCATATTTAGTGTTTGGTTTTTCATAACTATCTGATATATTTGTTTTTTTTTATTTTCACGATTTTTATTGCTGTCTGTTATTTTTATTGCATGTATATTTTTTTAATGATCATCTGGTTGTAAGTTTTAAAACTAGTAGTTTATATTCTAGAGGCTGCTAATGGCTAGAGAGTTTAATGACTAGACTGCATTTAGTAACCTTGGTAATGCTCATGTTTTTATTTGAGAATTTGAAATAGCTGTACAATATTACTAGTAAGAAAATTTCAAGCATAATTTTTTTTCAGAGGTCAGTATAAATTTTTTTTTTTATATTTTAATTGTTTTTTTACTTGTATTTGTCTTATAATATATTTTTTATTTGATCATCTTTATCAAAAGAAAGGCTGTAAACCCTTTTCATTTGCAAACTTTATCATTTTTTTTAGCAAAATTCTTGAAAAATTAGATTATTACTTTTTACATTGAAAAAATATAATTTATAAATAATTATTTTGTCTTTGTCTAAACGAAAAAGAAGCATTACAGTTTGCAAATTATTAAAAAAAAAAATACTTTATATAAAATAAATTAAAAATATTAACTCATGTCACTGTCATAAAACAATATGATTAAATTCACTTTACATACATAGAAAATAGGTTAAACAGTTTTAAAACATTATAAAACTTTCCAACACTTTTAGTTCCAGCTTTGATTTTTTTTTTCCTCCCCTTTCATCAGTCCACCGGTTGAAGATCAACATTTAAAAATTAATGCCAACGCACAAAAAAGCACTTGCAGGATGGTCAATTTTAACTTCTACAATATTTTTTCTTATGCTATTTAAATTAAAAAAAAAAATAGAGAAAATTTTTTTTGAATAAATACCAGATAAAATAATTTTATAAAAGTTGAACAAATGAACAAAAAAGTTTTGTTGCAATTTAAAAAAAATACTTTTATTTTTTTAAAAAGCGCTTTTTTATGCCTTTGCTAAAGTTTTTGCGAGCATGTGGGCAAGCGTAACAAGACTTAAGCGCGAAAAGACTGTTTTATGTCTCAGGTATTTTTATTTTTCAAGTCTTTATCTCTTAGGCTTTATTTTTTTTTTCCAACTTCCATTTTTAAGGCTTTTTATTTTATTTTTTCACCTTTCAAATTTAAACCTTTGTTTTTTTAAGCCTTCAGTTTTGTGGCTTTTAAGCACATCAATACTTAAAGGAAAAATGAAGTACATTAGAATAAAAGGAAATTATTTTTCAAACAAAGCATATTTTTTTGGTTGTCAAAGAAATATGCTTTGATGACAAAAATAAAGATTATTAGATGAATATTTAAAAATATACGGATATGATGGCAAAAATAAGATAGATAATTGCCCAAACAGTACTTACAATATTAAAAAAAAAAATTTTTTTATAAACAAAAATTAAATTTTAAAAAAAGAACACCTAAAGTTATTGCCCCCCTCCCCCGTTTGGGGCGTAACCGATGAGACACAGCGTGTTATTTTATTGGATTATATTTTTTTAAATCTTCACATTAAAATATTTTTTAATGTGAAGATTTTAAAAAATAAAATAAGTAACTATAGTTAGCTATTTTAGTAAAATTTAAGAGTAAAATTTTTAAAGAATTTCTAGAATGTTTCCAATGACGTCATACACTAAAACTCCTATGAATTAAACGCGCTTGACTAAATTATCAAGTCTGTATAATGTGCCTGGAAAATCGCGTTTATTTTACTTACTCAAAATACCAGAGAAAACGGAGAAGACAAGCTTCAACTAAAACAACAAGATTTGTTTTTCTTGCTATACATTTATTAATTAGTTTTAATCAAAAAAAATTTGCTGAGACCTTTTTTTTTAACATTCTCTTTAATATGAACACAACATGTCTCGGGACTTGGTAGTCCCTTTAAGACCACAGAAGCGACTAATAATTGCCGAAAGAGTTAGATTTTAGCCTTGAAACAATAAAATAATGAAAATGTTGTATTATACACTCAAAGAATACAAGAGGCAGCATGTTTTTGTAATTTCGTAAAATTGGGTGGACAAACCGCAGATGATCCCATCCAAATGAGACTAATTGACGGGTTTCAATCTTCCGACCAGAGTCAAGGCTCTTGAAATGCTACAGAATGGAGAGTCGCCTAAATTAGGAGCATGTGTGGACTTTATAAGACAGATCAAAGAAATATATTCATTTAATATGCACAACAATGTCGAGTATATGGAACCCCCTTTAGTCAACTATATTTACAAAAATAAAGAAAAACCATTTAAATGCAAATATTTTGGACTACAACACCTACCACGAAAATGTCCAGCATTTGGAAAAAAGTGTAATAAATTTGGGAAATTGAATCATTTTTAAAATGTATGTAAATCTAATATTGATTATGCAAGAAAAGTAGATGAAGTAGAGACTGATGATGCAAGTGTATATTCTGTTAACATGAATGACTCAAATTCAGAAACTAATGTCAAAATAAATGGTTTCAACATTAAAATGTAAGTTGACACTGGAAGTCAGGTCACAATTATACCTTAAAACTTTTGGGAGTTAATGTCAAAACCTAAGTTACAAAAATGTTACCTTCATCTCAAACAATTTGATGGCACAGTTATTAAAGTTTTAGGGGAGTTTGAGGCAACACTGGAAACTAAATCTAAATTAAATATTGTACGAATTATTGTTGCAGATTGTACAAAAAATTACGGTTTGATTGGCATGGACATATTAAAAATTAATGCAACAAACTTAAAAAGCAGTGTAGAACCTTTTGTTAGTTGACGCTTAGTTAACTATAAAGCAAATATAATAATAAAAAATGGAATGCAACAAAGTTATTTTGAATCTTGCCCCCTTTTAATTCATATACAACCATTAGTAATAAATAAACTTAATGTAATGATACAACAAGGATTGCTTGAAAAAGTTCCACCTGGTGGAAGCAAATGCTTCACCACTTGTTGTTATCAGAAAACAAGTTGGAGATCTACGTATATATTTATTTTTTACGAAAAAGTAACAAAATGTACTTTGTACCTTAACTTTTAACTTATAACATTTTTATTCTAAAACTATTAAAACTGTTTTGAAATAAAATGTTAGGTCATTGTTTATGACAAAATTTTTGATAAAGTATTAGGATCTAGCTTCTAAAAGTTGTCAGGAAAACAAGTCTGATATATAGTGCAAGCAACATTAGTAGTATAGAGCCTAGCCATTAATTGTGATTAGCATTAAAGTAACCAATTCAAGCAATACCATAGTTTAATGATTTATGATTTTGACACAGTAAACCATGAAATACTTTAGAAAATTTTATCTTAAAATATATACTTTGATAAAAGTTGAGGAATTTTTTTATGTTAATTTTTCAGCAAAAAGTAGCAAAATGTAATAATAAACAATATTGATAAAGGGATAAAGAGAAAGGAATTGGTCAATTAGATCAGAAAATACTTCTTTAAAGTGCGTGTGTTTAAGAAGAAGGAGAACAAAAAACAAAAAATATGAACAATCAACACTTTAAATAAAAAATAAAAAAGCTGCTTTTAAATTAGTCTTTGAATCTTCTGAAAGGCAATTTCAATTCTGTCGATGAATATTATTTTTTTGTTCTTTATTGTTTCATTAAAGTTAGAAAACACCTTTATCTTTTATCAAATTTGAAACAGCTGCTTTTAAATTACTCTCGGAATCTTATAAACTAAGAAGGAAAATAATATACCTGGTCTGGTAAAAGGTTCCGTTTAGTTTCGCAAAAGATTAGATTCAACAGATAAAAAGTTAATCTGAAAGTAGCAAATAGCTGTAAAGCGTAGATTTTAATAATATGGTGTTAATGTGAACTTTTATTTTGAATATTTTTATGTTAAGTTGTTACAGAAATGTATCAATCATAGTTATGCTTAAATGATAAAGAGTGCACAGATGATACACAGCGGCCTTCTTTGTCAAAATTCATGTTTTAGTATTAAAGAGTTGAGAGGAGATTTTTACCACAAAAAAGTTATCTCCTCAACTGTAATGGGTATCTCTCCCTGGGGGAGGTAAATAACAATATATATATATATATATATATATATATATATATATATATATATATATATATATATATATATATATATATATATATATATATATATATATATATATATATATTTCGTTGGTTATCCGGTTTTGCGGTTAACCGGATTTTGTTCGAATATCAAGTATCTATTTTTGAATAATAAAAACCGCCTTAAAAATTTTACAGAAAGTAACAACGTAATTATGACGATTATTGTTTGACAAATGTTAATTTATCAAAGATTATAATATATATTTTTTATTAATTTAAATGTAAATTTAATCATTTTTGTTTGATAATATATTCTTAAAACAATTTACAATAGAAATCTCAAAGATTTATTACTTTTACAACTCAAGCAATGCATTAAGAAAGTTTCTTCAGAATATTCTGGAACTCTAATTCGCTTATTCAGCGTATTTTTTGAGCCAATAGAATTTGTTTATTCGTAGATTTGGCGGTATTTTTATGTTAGCAAATATTCTTTATATTATCTTTCCGCAACAATTTGTTTTGAGAACATTTAAGTTTATCTGTTTCCATCTAAATCTGCATAACAATGAGTTTTTAAAATACACGCTAAAAAAATTTACTTCATAATATCTAATTTTTCCAAATCAAATGTTTTTATATGAGAGAATGATTTTAGAACATCCGCTGATATTAAAACATTTAAACTATACTTGTACATTATTTCTACCTTATTTAATTATATAATTAAAAAAGTATATTATATTATAATATAAAAAATATATATCTTTTTCCATGTTTTGTTATAAATATATAATATAGGACTGTCTTCAATAACTGTCTTGAAAATGTACTCTTTAACATTAATTTTAAAAAAATAAGTTTAAAACGCTACGATGCATCGTAGCGTTTATATCGTTTATATTTATATCATCGTAGCGTATATATGCAACCGTCGCGATGGTTGAAATTTAAAAGATTCTGTATTCAGAAAGTGTCACTAATTTACCGAATAGTCGGTTAAGTACAAATTAATAAAACGGATAATCGGCGAAATCACTATATATTTATACATATAAATATATATATATATATATATATATATATATATATATATATATATATATATATATATATATATATATATATATATATATATATATATATATATATATATATATATATATATATATAAAAATGAAATAAAATCTTGAAACCTTACTACCAGAATCCATCAGAACTACTAAAATGAGTTTTATACCTGTACCCTCTTTAGGAGATAATAAAAAAATTTGTGTAACAAATACTGACGAGTTAGAAAGAAATATTCTGCTTACTTCTTAAGTCTCCTTACTCCTTTGTCTGGCAGGCATTTTACAGGTTGAAAATTTAAAACCTGAAAGAGAGATTATTATAATTGTGATCCTTATAATATATATTTTTTATTAAATAATTTTTACACACACATACTTAGACATCTAGTTAAATTAACATTTATATAAATGAAAATATTTAAATATTTATCATTTATCATATTATTATGTAGTTTTTAAGCCTTCAACAGTTTATTGTTATATTCTATCACTCTAAATTATAAATTAACATAAAACTAAACGATTCTACTAGTAAAAAAGATAATTTATATATCGAAAAAATGTTATGTAGTATTAAAAAATAAGTTAAGGGTTTCTTTTCTTCTTCTTTTTATAGATGTCAAAAAAGACACTTGGTTGCTCATTTTGCACAGGTATTTGTTCTGAAATTTTCCAGTCTCAATGATTCCTGATTGCAAAACTTTTCTTGAGTTTGACGCTTTTTTGAGACCGTACAAGCTGCTACATAGCTCCTTATAATTGTCTGCATTGTGCATTTGGTCAGTAAACAAATGGTCCGCCTATCTGAAGAAATCAATCTACAAATGTTTAGTTGTAAGTCTCTTCTCTCTGGCAGAAGAATTTATGTATTTTTTGTAACTTAACTTTAGGAAGTACTCCAGATTCTTTAAAAGAACAAAATACTAAAGTTAAATGAAATAAAAATTTCTTGTCATCACACTATCTTGCTGTTTCAGTTATCATTTTTGAAATTCTTCCTGAGCTGTTTATAGTTCTTTAAAAGTTCCGATAAAAATGAATTTTAGATATTGAGCAACATGTTATTTTCTCCAAGTTCTTCATCCATTACAATGACAAGGATTTGATCAAGAAAATAATGTTGACAGCCAATGAATTGTGGTTTTTCCAGTTTCTTTTAGGTAAAATGTCTTTACAACTGATTGACAATCCTATTCCTTTTTCTAGTGTTTACATTCATAGTGATTGACAATCCTATTCCTTCTTCTAGTGTTTACATTCATAGTGTTTACATTCATAGTGTTTGTTACAATCATCTTTATACTCTTCCATAAATTGTATTTATAAATAATAGCTGTTATACCTTTAACAACAGTATCTGCAGTTTTTCTGTAAGGTAGATCTAGTGCTTTGACTTTTTTTTTTTGTTTATTTTTCAAGACACTTGATATTCTCTGTTGGCAAATTCTGTTTTGCTGGTTACTAACTATGAAGATGTTACTAATTTGTTTGCAGTTTTGGTTTTTCTATTGTTCGTGCTGGTACTTGTGGATTGTTCTTCTGAATCTTCAGACTCTCGACATTCTCATAATTCAGAGTTGAATTCAAAAGTAGATGTTGTTGCTGTTACTGTTGTTAAAGTAGGCTTTAAGAAATTTTTCTGCTGTTAGATGGATTGATAGTTTTTGAACTAGCAGCTTTCCCAGTTGTATACCTTTGTCCTTTCTTGTATCTTTTGTTCTCACTGCGGAGCCATTTGCCATCTGTTTTTGTGATGTCAAAAACATTATTCAATTATTTTGTTTTACACATTTACTGCATGTCTTCAACACTTGATCCAGTTTTGCCTGTACAACTCGAATTGATAAATGTGGAGAATTCAATTTCTTTTGTCATTAACTTGTTACTTCTTTCTTAATTTGTTTCATTGGTTCTTGTCTCCCTTTAATTAAATCTCCCAGAAACAGATTGTGACTAACACTTTGAATTTTTAGTAGTATTTTGCTGTTATCTTTCTACGATTGTTCTTCTAATGGAAAAATCTTCTTTTCCTATGTGACATAAAATTGTACAAGGTTCTTTATCCAGATTGACTTGATTTTTTAAAGTATAAAGTATAGATGTGTGGTATACCTATAAAGTATAGATTGTGGTTGAAGGAGTTAAAAAATGTTAAGTAATCACGAATCGAAGAAACAATTGTTATCTTTATAGAGTTTGTTTTAATATAATAATATAATAATATATTAAAAAAAAAAACTAATTAAGTTTGTTTTCGATGAAATAAATTTAATCAAAATTGATTATGTGTTGATTATGTTTCCAAACATGCATTTGTGGCGCTTAACATTTGCTATAAAAGCATGATAAAAATTGATCAGTTTTTTGTTGTGTCTTCAATAAAAAAACTCACTTAAGTAAGAAAGTTCAGTTTTTAAAACTATGGTATTGGTCAGTTCTATATAGATGCATATCTGCATATGAAAACAGCAAACTGCTATAAATTAGTTCTTGAAAACAAACGGTTGAGAAAAAAACTCTTCTGTTTTAATTTCTTTAAATTGTTTATTGATTATTAATCAATGTTTAAGCATCATAGTATATAGTTTATAATATATAAAATATAGTTTGAACTCATCCTCATTTAAATAATATTTTCTTTTAATAGATAGTATGTAGTTGAAATGTAGATATAGATTTGTATGTTATGCATATGTGGTTATCATTTGTGATTGAGTTTTTATTATATGATATATATATATATATATATATATATATATATATATATATATATATATATATATATATATTATATATATTTATATATATTATATATGTATATATATATATATATATATATATATATATATATATATATATATATATATATATATATATATATATATATATATATATATATATATATACATATATATATATATATTATCATTTTAGGATTCATATTATATATGAGTGATTCTTTTAAACTAGCGTCTTTTGACATGTTTTGTTGGTGTATATTTTTTCGTTGTTATTATGACATGGTCTCATAATTACATTAATTCGGACTGTAGAGAAAACTTCAGTTTTTTGTAATCTCAGAGACTGTAGAGAAAACTTTATTTTTAAACTATTTTTTGCATCGTATATCATTTTTATATCATTGTTATATCATCCAAAACAAATTTTTAACCACTCATTTGGCTTTTATATGCCAAGGTTTTTAAATAATTTTCTATTTTGCAAGTGCTGGGTTTTGATGGAACTTATGTAAACACTGGAAGCATGGGTAATGTTATAAGACTGCTTGACAATTTTTTTTAACTGACTCTACATTAGGTTGTTTGTTTTCTACATGCAAATGAGCTTCCATTACCATTTGTTTGAGGAGTTAGATGATATCATGGGTCTTTTGGCGCAGTGGTTAGAGTTCTAACTCAGAACCCAGAGGTCATTTAGAAGATGTCATGTATAGAAGAATTGTAGGCAAAAAACTAAATCATGAGTTACATGATCCTAAACATCCAAGCCTGTTTTGTATAATGGCAGAGTAGAAAAAGTATTTAGTTGAAAAAATGACTTAGTTTGCACTATTTCTTACTGGAAAGATGATGAAACGTATATGGAAGCTGTTAACCATTGCATGAAAAAGATCCAGCTTGTTGCAGATGTTATTTCAGAAGAGTTACAATTTTATTAATTTTATATTATATTAATAAAACACTGTGAAAGTGCAAGTTTGAAATTTAAGCTAAAAAAGTACTACAAATGAATTGCTGAAAAATACTACCAGTGTTGTGACTAGCTAAAAGAAATTTATTATTGTATTCATTCACTAAAAGCCAAGGCAAAACTATATGAGATAAAAAATAAACAAATCTTTATTATTTCTTTTTAATAACATTTTATTTGTTTTTTAGTTTGAAACAGCTAAAGTGCTATTTGAGAGATTTAAAAATTTATAAAGGTTAGTTAATAAAATGGATATCAAAGCTGTAGAACATTGCATGAAAAAGTTTCAACTTGTTGCAGATATTGTTTCCAGAGAGTTGACTAGATATTATTTTGTTAAAACACTACAAATTTATAAATTTGAAATTTATAGATTAAAAAACTGCAAGTGCTGTGACTTGTTTAAAAAAAAAGTACTGCTAGTGTTGTGACTTGCTAAAAAAAAGTAGCCCAAGTGTTGTGACTTGGTCAAAAAGAGTACTGCAAGTGTTGTGATTTGCTAAAAATAGTACTGTAAGTGTTGTGACTTGCTAAACAAAAGTACTGCAAGTGTTGTAACTTGCTATGTATTTTTGATAGACGGCCCTGGTTTACCTTCACGTGGTGTCTATTGCTAAAAATGATTATAAAATAATTTCATTAGTATAATTTATCATTGTAATCATTCACTAAAAGCCAAGAAAAAACTTTATGAAATAAAGCATCATTAAAATAATCCAACATTATTTAGTGTTGATAACATTTTTGTTTTGTTTTTTAGTTTAAAACAGCCTAACTTTTTGTTAACCAAACTAGTATCAATCACTATATGAAAGATTTGAAGATTTATAAAGGTTGGTAAATACCTTGTTTTGATTACCTTTTTACCACTATTGACTGATAATAGAAGTCACTCTGTATAAGAATATTTTAACCAAAAATTCTCCAATTAATCAAAAATGCTTTTTTTAAAGAAAATGTTTAGTTGGGGGAAAGGGGGATGGGGGAAGGCCCCTCTCTTTTGACAATGCATGCAACACTGATGTAACTTTTACCGGGTTAGATATATTTTTTACTTCTTTGTTGTTGTTCTTTAAATAAACAATTATTTCATAATTAAAATAAAACAAGTATTTCATAATTTAAATTTTTTTGTGATATTAGGGTGTGTTAAAACACGGTCAACACATTGAGTCAAAACATGAGTTTTACACTTACCTTCAATGTTTGGTGGTATTATTATATAAAAGTATTAGTATTAGTTTATAAAACCTTTTTTATACAGAAAAAAATTTTGTTTTGGGACTTTAGGAAACAGTAGTTGTGTCATTTTAATTTTTTTAAATTTTTTTTAGGTTGGGGGGTGGTTATTCGCCCCTCCCATACATCGATGTAAACACGACTTAAATTCGTAATAGTACCACCACGTAAATTCTTGTAGAACATAATATTATATTGTATACTAATAGAGTTCATTATTTTCATATTTTAACAATATGAAAATTTTACTCACGTACCTAGCTATAACAAAAATCATAACAAAAATATGATAAAAATTTAAGAAAAAATGAAGAAAAACAAAAAAGCATTAAAAAAATGAGAAAGTTCAATATTGTTAAATGCATACACAAACATAAATAAAATATATTTTTTACTTTAAAATATATACATTTTACATACAGCTTTAAAAATATACATTTAAAAAAAATGTCCAACCAACATAAAACTAAAAAAAAAATGCATACCGATGCAAACAACGCACTAAAACATTTAACAAAATGAACTATTTTACTACATTATCCAATATACACAAGAATACGAAAACAAAAAACACCAGCAAAAAAAAACAAAAGTCCCTCAAAATAAATATAAAATTAAAAATTTTTTTTTCCGTATCTTCAAAAACGGTGCAATTTCTATATTTTATTTTAATTCTTTTTAATTTTTTCCATTTTCAAATGTTTTTTTTTTTAACTTTGTTTTTTTGTCTTTAATTTTTTTTTTCTTGTTTCTTTTTTCGTTTTTTTTTTTTTGTTAATTTGTTTGATTGGTTTTTGATTTTTTGTTTGTTTTTTTGCTTTTTCTTTTTCTTTTCTTTTTCTTTCTCTTTATTTTTTTATTTTATTTATTTTATTCTTTATCTTTCTTTCTTGTTTTTTGTTTTTTGTTTAAATTTATTAATAAAATCGTTATCAAAAAGCGTCCACTATTGTGGATGTCTCTGCACTGTTATATCCATGGATGTATTCCCCATACATCCCTAAGGGAATGAGTTTTTCATCAAAAAATTATTCCACCTTTTATAGATTTATAATTTTTGTAAAATTATAAATCTATAAACAAATTTTATAGAATAAAATTTTCACATAGATTTATATTTTAACCAAAAATTTATTTGTTGTAAAAAAATGTATTTTATATTTACAAACTTTTTGCTAAATTGGTTCTAAGTTTTATGGACTTAAGTTTTAAATGCCTGTAGAAAAAAAAGAGTTTTTGCTTCATTCTTTAATTTCATAGTATGTAGATTGTTTGTATTATCATTTCTGTTTTTTTTTATCAGATTGAAATCTAGTTTAGGATTCTTAATTGTTTGGATTTTCAGTTACTCAGCTGTTTAGAATCCTCAGTTGTTCAGGATTCTCAATTGTTCAGGATTCTCAATTGTTCAGGATTCTCAGTTGTTCAGAATCCTCAGTTGTTCAGGATTTTCAGTTGTTCAGGATTCTCAGTTATTTAGGATTCTCAATTGTTCTAGATTTTAAATTTATCAGGATTCTTAATTGCTTTAAGATATAATTTTAAAAGTATATTTATCTGCTTTTATTAAAGAATAAATCTTTTTTGGATTGCAGTAAGAAAAGTTCTTTAACAACCAAAGAACATTAACGTAAAAATGGTTGCTTCAATGATTAGTTGCTTCTCTAGGTGGTTTTGAGTTTTTCAAAAACTAGGATATTATTTCACAATAAAATAGCTGACCTTAAATTTATCCTTTTTTTTTCATCCTTATTTTTTCTTATGCTTTCCTCCACTTTCTGAGTGATTTTTCTTTTTTTTCTGTTCTGTAGTCTCTTTAAGTGTTTCTTTTTTTTTTATTCACCCTGAACTCTCTCTAAGCGTTTTTTCTTTTTTCTTTTCTCTGTTGGTGAAGCGATTCAGTATAACCAGAGAAAATTGTAAAAAAAAAAATTCATGTCAAAAATTTTATTTTGGTTTATAAATAAAAAATAAATTTGACATAATATTTTCTTACACAGATAATATGTATTTTGTTAAGATGTGAAAGTATGCTAACTTCAAATATTTCTAAAATTGAAGTTTATATAATTTAAATAAAGAAAGAAAATATTCATCAACTTTCACTGACAGAGTAAAAACTGTTTAAATAAAGTTTCATTTTCTTTTGAGATGTGGTACTGACGCCCAGAAGATGTTGAAGGTATTTTAACAAGAGAAATGACATTCAATTTTGGTACCCAACAACTATTATCTTGCTTTAGCCAGTAGTACGACCGATATGGATAATGTGGGTGCATAAACTTTACCATAAAATCATCATTCTCTTGGTCAATTTCAGAAACCATACCAAGCCAGTAAAAATCGTTGTATTTACAAAATAGGTATTGTGCATCAATCAATGTTAGAGCATAATCATCATCATCTTATACCCTTTTCATTTTTATAATTGAATGAGAAGAAGTTATAAATTGATGAAAAGTTCTTGTCCCAGGAAGAGTGGTTGCCATTAAAAGTCTATCAGTAAGTTTCAATTTCACTAGCTCTATATTTTAAGCAGGGATGTATACAAATTAAATCCCACTAATTGTTTTTTGACAGTATTCAAACATTGCTTGAGAAGACAGTATTTGACCTGTGGTTGGACTCTGCAAGCTAGCAGTTGCAACAAGTCTTTAAACAGTGCCACCTATTTCATCCCATAGAGATTTACCATGTCTTGTTGCAAAGAAATTCTAGATGCTGCAAGTTATCTGAAATTACACAAAAAGAATTTATTTCTAATTTCAATTTCTTGTGGTAGATGAAAACTGGATGAAGTTGACTCTAATGGTAATTCTGTATCTCATCTTGTACTACAAAATTTGATTCTTTGCAAAATCTGCTAGTACAATAGCCTCATCAATACTAATTGTTTCTTTAAGATGCTTTAGATAGCTAGATTTTGATTTTGCTATAAATGAATGAGAAGTATTTTTGTCATGTTTTTTACACAGGACCACTATGTAATGTTAATTCATTTAAGGGAAGTTTTATTAATAATAGTTTGGTCCTATCTGTTACTGTCCATTGTTTGAAATCCACTGACTGTTTATTTTCGTCACTGTCATATTGCTATTTTGAATCATCATTTGGTGTGAGATACTGCTGGAAATAACTTTGGGCAGTTTGTATGCCAGGACAACTATTGCATCTATGAATCATGCATGGTTTGGATTTTCTGCTGCAGACAATCTTTTCAATGATTTCATAGTAAGATGTTTCAAAGCCTACAGTACTCAACATTAATTTAACATTTTGGTGTATTGTACACACACAAACAGAATGTGTACCATTTGGACCAGCAAGGATGTACCAATTAGGCTAAAGACTGCAAAATTTAGAAAATCCAATTTTATGGTCTGGGTATTTAATCCAATATGCATAGAACTCCTTTAAGTTACACAAAATTAATTTTTTTGACATGTGATATTTTTCCAACACTTGGACAGTCTTTTTTACCTGGCATTTGCTTTGAATACTCATTGTAACAGTAAAAAAGCTTTACAAGTTCCATAACATCTTTACTGATTTGCTTTTGTTCAACCACATTAGGGTATGTTATAATGCCTTTTTGGTCACGTAAAAACTTTGAATTTTGTGTTTGGATTATGAAAACTCTTTTGCTGCTTTTCTGATAAACCAAGATTTTGGGGTCAATATCAAAATTTAAAGTTACTGCCTTCTGTTAAAGGCTTTCTTTCATGCATTCAATAAGAAAGTCTAAATCGCCAGTATTGGTTTTCCTTTAGAACTTTATTGTTGTTTGGTGCAACATGATCGGATTCGGTGACATCTAGAGCAGTTGCATGTTTCTTAATAACTGCTTTTTCAAGTTGCTTTATCATTCTCTCTCCAAGTAAAGACTTGTTGGAGGTTTTTGGTAAATGAACTTTTAGCGGAGACACTTCAAGTTCACACTAAGTACTGTTGAGCAATAATTTTGTTGATTCCAGTGTAATTTCTTTTTCCGTATTATCTTCAGTTAATTTTATCTCCAACTCATTTTCTTTTGATTCTTTATTGATGCTAATTTGCGTTCTCTTCTGACTCTTCAATTAATGCTAATTTTTGTCTATATTGTTGAAAATTTTTTTTGCCTGGCACTACAAATTTGCCTTTACTGCATAAATATTTTGCTGTATCCAAGTTGATTTCCCAAAGACTGCCTAAAAAAAGGGATAAACTCTTTTATTATGTATAAAAATTTGAATAAAACCATTTAAAGTTAAAAGTACGCTTTCAAGAGTCACCTAAATGTTAGGTTAAATATAGCTAAAATAGAATTGATTGCAAAGAATTACATTATTGTATCTCACAACATTTTCACAAAACTAAAAGTTATGATTACTATAAATACCTTTTATAACTTTGTTATGACTATTGCATGAAGTTATGTACCTAAAGTAACAGCATCGTGTTACTTTAGGTACATAACTTCAAATAAACATGTTTATGATGGAGACAAGTTGTTGGTTTGACATTGATTTTATATAGCCCAGTCTTCCACATTAATATTTCTCTTTGATATTCAGGAATATCTTCAAAAGATTCGATTCCAAGCAACAATGTGTATGTTGAAAGATGACATTCACTTTCTAGCTTGATTCCAATGGAGCATTGTTGGTTGCCATGGCTAAGAAACTGAATTACCAAACAAGACTCAATAATTATTTAATCTAAAATTAAAATAATTTTAAGCTTAAACAACTGGTGTTTTAGCGATATAGCTGATGTCACAAATCTATATTAAATATAGATTTGTGACATCAGCTATATCGCTAAAACACCAGTTGTTTAAGCTTAAAATTATTTTAATTTTAGATTAAATAATTATTGAGTCTTGTTTGGTAAAATAATTTATACGTCATAGTAGGCATTGCGAAACAATATTTTTACATAATAATTCTCTTCACAAAACTTCATTTATATATAAAAACCAACCTCAATAAACTGCTTTTACACAACACAACTGAAACCATGAGAGTGAGACAACACGTAAAAACATTACTGTTTTAGTGTTAAGTGAATTTTTACCATTACAAAAAAAACAAAAAACAGTTATCAAACATTTTGAATTAGGTTATTTTCTTTTCTCCTTTGGATTCAGTGTCTTCGAAAATGATTAGGTACCAATTTTCAGTCATTTTCTTCCACTAAAACTTAAATTATGTTCACATATACAATTGCTAAAAAAATCTATGAATTTGGGTTTAAAAAAATTTATGTAGTTGAATTTGAGTCCAAATAAGGATTTTTTTATCTAAATTTCAAAATGACATATCTTTATAATACTCTAAGAAACCAAAACCATCTTTTTTATAAAGATAGCCTAGGATCACCTACTTCATTTGAAAAAAAAATCTATGAAACTTGGACAACTCCAGAAGTTAATGAAAGCACAACCTATGGTAACAGAACAAAAATTTTGACTGACCATTTTAAAATCGATTAATGACCATCAAACAATTTAAATTTTATTATTTTCTCTGCATTTTTTAATCAGCACCCTCAAAAATGGTCAGGTACCCATTTTTAGCCACATAGATCCACTAGATCTTAAATTATTTAGTAAATAGTACAAAACTGCAAAATCCATAATTGCGGACTTGACAAAAAATGGAATGTTTTAGGCTGAATTTCAAAGCGCCATAACTTTTGAACGTCATAACGTTTGGATTTAGGAGCTATAACTTTACATTTTTTCATGTTTCATTGTTATGTACCACTGGGTAAAATTTGAAAGAAATCTAAGAGGGTGACTGAAAAATTTCAATTTTTTGTCTTAGTTTTACATGTAATTACCCCTTAACATTACTTACTTTAGTCTCCCCTTCTTATGAAAGTGATAATTTTAGTTTTGTAATAGTAATATATACTCTATATTTAGTATATGCATAAGTATGAGATTCAAACTTCTTATGAAGGTGAAGTATTTTACATTTGGCTGCTATGAATACCTAATTTTGCATAGTATCAACCTGTTTTTGGTAGTTGCACACCTTTTATGTGTGTAATACACATTTTAATAAGTTTGTGCATTAATATGAGGTTTGCGCTTTTTATAAGGGAAAATTTTTATTGGTTGCTATGAATACCTAATTTTGCATAGCAACAACCTATTTTAATAGTTGCAGATTTTTTACGAGTTCTATATTCACTAAACTTTGTAAGGAGTACCAATATGAAACTGCAAAATTGATAATTTTATTGAAAACATATATTGCTTAACAACCAGATACTTTCCTTAGTTACACAGAGGTACATAGATTTTAAAATATATTTTTATCAAATTTTCAACCGTCTTTTTTTGTTAATTAATTAAGTATTAACTAATTAATTTTAGGATTTAGGTAATTAATAATAAAAACAAAAAATAGTGCAAGAAAACATTGGCGATTCAAAGTACATCTACAGTTTATAAAACATACATACATGCATAAAATAAGAAATTATTTTTTGGGTCAACACATATTTAAATAATAAAATTAAATTTTTATCCTATGCCCTATTCTAATATTAATTTATTACAGCTTATAATCTTATTAATATCCATAACTGTGGCTAAGTATTACCTTTTAAATGTTAAATTGTAATATAATCAGTACTGTTGCTACGCTAAAATAACTATATTAAGGTATCCATAGCAACAAAATAAAAATATGACTTTCATAAGAAGTTTGAGTTTCATTTTAATACACACAGTTATTATTAAGACAATCCTAATCACTTTCACTTCTTGTTTACTATATCTTGAACACTACTATATTTTGTATTTTACCTTAGAAGTTAGATTTTAGAGGCTTTTCAAAAATCTAACATTTAATTTTAAAAGGCTAGCATTCTGCATCTCATGTATGGGTCTGATCTTATTAACTCTTCTAAGGTAGAACTATTTGTAAATAATTTTTCATCAAACCTATCTATTGAATCTAATTTAAGTACTCTTCCATGTCATCTTAAAAAACTGGTTGATCCACTTTAAAAAAAAAGTTTAAAATTACTTTAAAATTACTTTAGCCTCTGCTAAAATTATTTTTTACTAGAAGTTTTTTACAACTTGTTCATTTATAGTGATTGAGTTGAAAGGTTGTAGTGATTTAAAAGTAATACGTAATTGTAAAACAATAGAAAGTTATACTAAGGCAATTGCTAGCTGCTATATTTTAGTAATCTGTAAATCAAAATAAGTTTATAACAAGTATTTTGGTGATAGAGATGCATCTTCCGACAAAGTTATACAAACTCCAAACACTATGAGATGTAGTTTAGTATTACACCTGAAATTTATTAAACTTGAATTATTTATAATTATCATTTTATCAAAGGTTCTTAATTTTTATTAGCTTTGCTTTACTAAACTTTAAGTTGGAATCAAGTGTTATCATGTTATCATGTTATAAATTTAAATATTTTTCAAATTGAGAACTAATCAATTTTAGATTTCTGTTACTAGCTTTGCTCATTTATTTTAAGTGGTCTTTTAAAATTGACATTTTATTTACCAATAATGGTCAATAATATGTGAATTTTTCAACATAAATACTAACAGTTCAGTTCAGTTTAATCAAAATTTTTAGTTATTATTAGCAATTCTATGTAAAATATTTTAAGAAAAAAAATTAAAAAATGCAACTCATTCAGAAGGTAAGAAGGAGGAGTAGGAATTAAAAAGTGAAAAAAAAAATGAAGTTTGATACCTCTATAGAATAAGCCAGTAAATATGAAAAGTGTTTCAAAACACTGCAAAATGCGTGCTGCTAAACAAATGTTTGGCAACACTATAAACAGAGGTGCGAAAAATTATATGCATAGTTTCTATATCCACAACAATATCAGGTAACATATCTGATTTAGATTTAGATTTAAATAATATAAACAAAAAACTTGTTGTGTAATGCGGTTACAAAAAATAAAATAAAAAAAATAATGCCAAAAGTATTCCTTTTATAATTTAATTTATATATTATTTGTAATTTAGTATTTATTTTTTTCTTTTTTCTTTTCAAATCTGGTAGAAGTTGGGGTAAGTTGCATCACGTTGTATGCCCATGGCTAAATAAGTTGCATCACGTTGTATGCCCATGGCTAAATAAGTTGCATCACGTTGTATGCCCCCATGGCTAAATAAGTTGCATCACGTTGTATGCCCATGGCTAAATAAGTTGCATCACGTTGTATGCCCATGGCTAAATAAGTTGCATCACGTTGTATGCCCATCGTTAAATATGTCATAAACTAGTTATTATGTAACATTTAAAGTTTTAATTTAAAATTTTTTTTTATTTTTGCTGCAAAGTTTAAGTTTTTCAAAAATCTGAAAAGATTTTATCTTTGGTTATTTTGAAAAGATGTTATTATGAATGTATTGTGTTAATACAAAGTATTTGCAATGTGTTTGAATCTTTATTAATTAAATTATTAGAGATGTTAAACTTTTAATATTTCATCATTAGCAATGTGATCCATTAGCAATGTGTTAGTATGAGGTATTTGCAATGTGTTTGTATAAAGTATTTGTAATGTGTTAGTATGAAGTATTTGCAATGTGTTTGAAATTTTAATAATTAAACTTTTATTATCTCATCAACAATGCACTGAAAATTAACTAGATAATGTGCACTAGGTGAAAGCTTTTATTGTGTACTTGATGAAAGCAATTAGACAAGAGCTATCACTCTTTATATTTCAAAGGCTTTTGATAAAGTCTGGAATGATTGTATAACAGAGCCTTGTTTCATATGTTGCATCTGGGAAAGTTTTTAAAAGAATGGGCAGCAGTTCTTGAGTCTAGTCTTTCATCTATGGCATTTTGGTGCTTGCAGAGGCTGGCAAGTTTTAACTCCATTAGCTGCATTAACTCAGTATTTAGCTGCTGGTAATGTTACCTCTTTTAAACATGCTTATGATATACTCGTGATTACTCCTGATATATAATGATACAGGCAATGGTAAAGATATCAAGAATGAATCCCTGAAGAGCAATGCTAGTCATTTTTTATCAGGCTCTCCAAAATATCGTTGGTGAATATATTGTGGCCTCGTGGATGGAGTTTCACCTACATTAGTCCATTACAATTTTATTGGATCTTACTAGACTCTGGTTTTTATCATCTTTCTGACGGCCAAAATATATTAATTAATAAGTTAATTCAGTTTCTAAATATTAAAGCGTTAATAATAAGCTTTCTTGGTTTTTTTTTCCAAATTTTCCAAATTTTCTTCTCTCACACTTTTATGTTTTTCTGACACTTTTTTAAAAAATTTTTGTTTTTATTTTATTCTCTATTTTTGTTTACTGTGAGGGTGAATTCGTTTACTGTAAAAGCCTTTTTTTTTTAACTTTTCAACATCTTTACTTCCAACAAGGCTGCAAAAAACCACTTTAGAGTTGGAAGTTACTGGAAGATAAAAGATAAAGTTTATAGAGCAAGATAATGTTTAATAGACGACTTAAAAGATTGCAAAGTATATGAATCAGGAAAGCAAGAAGAAGGAAGCCAAAGAACTGATGTTCGAGAAAAAAAACTAGACAAATAAGAGTTTTTGGAGCACTTAGAAACAGTTACTGTAAAAAGATAGTTATTTAATCTTAATGATGAGTAACACAAACGATGAGTAGCACGAGAATGAATTTTAGTAGATAGCACTTAAGACGCTAACTCTTCAAGCTGTGTCTATTATAGTAATTGTAGAAAAAGATGTGATAATAGTTGGAGGTTGGCTGCAAGAGCAGGTCCAACTATGTTTACGATAGCTTTTTGCACCTTGTCTAAAAGAGAAAGGGCATAATTCAAAGATCCACCCAGACATAGCAACAGTATTCCATACAAGGATGGATTTGAGATTTATTGAGATAAAGAATAGATTCCGGAGTAAGAAAGTGGCACGCATGATAAAGAGATGTAACCTTAGCAGAAGCTAATTTTGCAATGGATTTGATATATGGTTTTTAAGAAAGATCGGAAGTAAGATTTAATCCTAAAAGATGAAAGGTAGATGACTTATCAAGACATTACTGTACATAAATATAGGAAAATCTAAACTGTGGCGATAACGATTATCTAAAAAAAATTAAGTTTTATCTGAGTTAAAGTTCACCAGCCACTGTGTGCCCCATGCTGTAGCAGGCGTAAGATCCTTTTCAAGCTCAAATGCTCTAAGCATTAAAAGAGTGTTAGCTTCTTATAAAGAATAAATGGAAAAACATCATCAGCAAACAATGCCACCTTAGATGTGAGAATATCTGGAAGGTCGTTAATGTAAATTAAAAAGAGTATATGGCCAAGGATAGAACCTTGAGGAACCCCTGAAGGTACATCGTATGAAGAAGATTGATGTCCATCAAGGACAAGCTGGAAAACAAGACTCTGATAAGCACTTGTTAAATAGTTTAGAAAGTATAGGCGACAACACTCCGGACAACACTGCAAACTATAACAGGTATATTGTTCGGACTGCCTCATATAAATATATATATATAGGAGTCTGGAATGATACAAATGTCAAGCAATGGATCAACTTGAGAGTGAATTCTTTAACTATTAACATCTAACTTGAGTGAATTTGTTTACTTCAATTTATACCAAAAAAATTAATTACAGGAAGTCACAAATGTTTTAACTACTGTAAATTTTCACACATTTGTGGAATTTGACACTATTATAAAAAGAATTTTTTAGACATGATTACTAATGCTTTTTTATAAAAATATTTTTAAAAAGGGGGGATTTAATGTAACTATTATTTGGGTTCACTTTTTTTTATAGTTTTTTAGGAAAAACTTTTTTTTGTGCCTTCATTTAGAAATCAGTTCCAATTTTTTGTTTAACAACATTCTTGGTTTGCATGTGTAATTATTTCAAATTTTTCTTGTAGACATAGCATGCATTTTTTTTGAATCTTGTTGTATGCAGGTGCTGTTTTAAGGATGGACCAATTTGGTATAAAATCATCAATATTATTATACTTTAGTTATCATATATATTTTGGCAGCATGGTGACTCTTGAATACTTTTTATTTTTAAAAGATTGCTCATGATTGGCAAAACGTTTTTTCCATTCACCCTCTGTTATGCCAATATATTGTTTAATGGGTACATTCTTAGAGGAAACAAAACATTTATATACCACCATTTTTGATAAAAAACTTCCGATCATTGGACAATTGTTTTTTTATTTACAATTACAGTTTTTAATTGTAATTGTAAGCAAAAAAAAAATTGTCACTCTATTTGACCAAAAAAACAATTTAATTTTTTTGGTATAAATTGAATTTGATCATTCATTTCTGATGATTTTTTATGCCAAAATTTTTGGTAGGCTGCTTTATCTGAAGGTCGACTGTGGTTGTTGAAGCAGTATGAATTTGATGACACTATTCAACTTTTATGTGATATGCTTCAGTCATCAAGTATGTCTTTGACACATAATGCATCTCTTGTCATAGCAAGGTAATTTTTAAAATCTTTTTTTGTTATAAGAAAAGTAGTGTGAAATTGAGTTAATAAAGTTTTCAGAAAAAAGCAATAGTTAAACAATAGTGCCCTTTTCTATTGGTAAAAATAAAAGTTAAAGAAAGCAACCCTGAGTGGTTTGGTTTGTGGTAGATTATTTTTTAAGTTGTACAATATTTATCAGATTTCATTGTATGTTAACTTGATACAAGGTGGTTAAATTTCTTTTTGCATGTTTAACTTGATACATGGTGGTTAAATTTTTATATATATAAAAAATGTATATATATATATATATATATATATATATATATATATATATATATATATATATATATATATATATATATATATATATATATATATATATATATATATATATATATATATATATATATATATATATATAAATATATATATATATAAATATATATATATATATATATATATATATATATATATATATATATATATATATATATATATATATATTTATGTATATATATATATGTATATATATATATATATATATATATATATATATATATATATATATATATATATATATATATATATATATATGTATATATATATATATATATATATATATATATATATATATATATATATATATATATATATATATATGTATATATATATATGTATATATATATATATATATATATTATATATATTATATAGTATTATATA